>JAIUCU010000277.1:0-55426 GCA_020226215.1 Sindora glabra
TTCCATAAAATAAAATTTAATTTCTAATTAGCTAGTTATTATTGAGTAGTTTAACTTGTTCTCAAATTCACAATTATTTCACTTTATTCACTATATTGGACCAAACATAAGACCATAAAATTGATTAACTCCCACATTTTATAGCATCTTATAGCTCCCATTATCTTAGACCATCATTTAAAAATATTAGTCCTACTAAGTTCTAAAAATGGTTTTAGGGTTAGGTTTTAAATTTGGATTTTGTAAAAATTCCAATACAACCCTACTAAGATATATACCCTAACAAATATATTAAAAATAAGTTTTATTTGCTAAAACATGACAACTAGGGAAAAATAAATTTTTTCAGTAAAATATATAAAAGATTATATATTTTTTGGTACAAAACTAATCACAAAGGCAAATAACCATCTCTAGCACTAATGTGCTTTCAAAATATTAAAATTTTAGAAAAATAATTCTAGTGCACATCAAGTCAAAAACTATTCCATATATCAATCATTTAAGCTTTTAGGCTTATCATATTTAATAAATTTCAAAATATGCTCATATAGTATAGCAACATCATTATAGGTCATTTTCTGAACAATAAGAGATAAATACTTTCCAATTTTATTAACTATCATGGATTTTCGATATAAGTTAACTCATTCACTAGTTTAGGAATGCTCTGTTTGATGGTTTAGTCCAAAATGATCATTAAACTAACTTGATTCAAATGTACCAATTTCATATTTCACTTTTTGTCTGTACATTCAAATTCATACTAATAGTGAGTTTCATTTCTAAATCACTAAATAAAATTTCTTAAGTTAGGCCTATAAATTACATTTTGTCCTATCTAGCATCTTAAGATTCATTGCATAGTTATAATATTGAGAAAAATGTCCCAATCATTTAATGCATATCAAAACCTTAATCATGCTAATATTTTTCTTCATAGAATTATACTATGTAATCATATTCAATATCATTTTATAAAGACTAGCATCAAAAGGTAGTTAAGTCCTCATGATAAAATACTCCTAAAACCTAATATCAAAAGGTGTTTAAAATTCTAAGAATACAATATTCAATCCTATACTTATATTATAACTAACTTATTATATTAATAATATAATACTAAAGGATTTTTAATATTATTAATATAGCCTTTACTTTATGCATTTTTCTAAAATATATTTTTCCTTTCTAAAATTTTGAACAAAATTTTATACAACTGGTCTGACAAAGGTAGGTACACAGTTACCAAAAAAATTTGGTGGCATAATATGAGTTTATAATGATTTCTATATAATGTAATAATATTTTAAAAATTATTACATTATACAAATAGTATTCAAAATTGCTAGAAAAATTATAATAGGTAATTAATGTTATAAGAACTAGGAAAATTTTAGGCTTAAAATAATTTTAAATAATTATTCAAATAAATTAGGCAAAAATTATTACCAAAGTTAATAATTTCCAAAAAAATTGAAAAAATGTATAAAATTATGTGTGCAAAGAAAAAAGCACAATGATAAAAATTTCACCGCCATATGACCATTGTAAAACGGTATGTGGCCTATATACATTACTCAGGCATGTGGGATTGGCTTTAGTAGTCCTGCTTATAATCTTTTATGCTCAATGAGTCGCGAATTAGCTCAAGTGGACCTACTTGTAACCTATGACATTCCCAGCTATTTCAAGATTTTTTTTTGCATTATTTTCTTAGACTTTCGTACTAAATCCATGTAAAATTGATATTTTTTTTATCTTAGCTAACCAAAATCTCACTCAAAATCATGCAAAAAAAAATTATAAAATTTTTTGAAAACCCATGAAACAATCCTATTATTATGCACTAAAAGTTTAGCTAGCAATTCAAGTAGATTTTTAGCCTCTTAATAGCTCCAATATCTTCATAATTTACTCCTCAACTAACTATTTTATTATCCAATAGAACACCTTAAGATATTTAGGACTAATTCATTATCATCCTAAAGTGGAAAAAGTCATAACACATTGGTTAAATTTCAAAAAACTTGAGTTTTTAAGTTTAATGCTATGTTATATAGCTTTAGCCAAACCAAAATAATATATAATCTAATATTGCATATATGTTTCTCAAAAATAATTTTTTAGTAAACATATATGAAAGTTAAATGCATCTGGCTCTTTAATATTGAGTAAAATAAGTATCTAAGTGTAACAAATAGTTAGAAACACAAAAATCATATAACTTATGAAGCACAAAATGGAAGTGTATATAATAGTAAGAAATAATTCTACATAGACTATTTGCCTAAACATGCATGCTAACTTAATATGCATTTAACTCCTACAACAAATATATGTGCATCATACATACTTACACATAAATATATAAAGAAAGAAAGAGAAAGAGAAAGAGAAAGAAAGCTTAAATTAGTAAACTACTAAATAAGAACATTCTGAGTAGATCTTAATGTCATGCTATAACTATGTTCATTCAGAAAACCAAAAATGTAAACACTTTATAAGGATCCAAAACTAGGTGACTAAGTAATCTAAAACATTATACTCAAAAACTAAACATTGAGTCATATATAGATTTGCAATATGAAACCGACATCTCTACATATGCATCACAGATTCATAATAAGAGGCTTCATTAATGCAAACATTAAAAAAAATTGTATATGGCTTCTATATAACAAGACACATCACAAAAACAAGCTGAATTTACTAGGTTAAATACCAAAATGTATGTAAAACCAACATAACATACATAAATTCTTTCTCATGGTAAAGACATTATTTGATAATCATGACTAATAGATTAAGTCTTAATTCCTATTACTTTATGGACATTAGTGTGTCTATAATGAAATTGTATTTGTGAATCTTAGCTGTTCACCCAAGTAAATTATAAGTTTCATAGATGTAAATGCAAGTATCAATTAGGTGATGAATCTTGCATAAATGGTGCAAGATATGTTGAACCAATATCACATATAATAGTAAAAAAGAATTGCATAGGCCTACATACTAAGATGTAATTTTAATGTGTGCATGTATATTCGTGTACATCTAGAAATCAAAATTCTTAAAAAACCAACCATATTTGCGAGAAGAATAAAATAACATACATACTAAAGTATAAAAGAATATATTTTCATTCACATGCATTAAATGCTAAAATCCAAGCTTAAAAATTTAGCAAAGAGAGAAAATATACAATTTCCACAAAATTGCCCTAATAAAATTAGTCATGATACTGATATAACCATGCTCTAATACCATTATTGGAATTTTATTGTAATAATTTTATATAATTTCTTTATTTTAATAATTCCCTGGTTTACATCATGTACTATAGCATGAAAAGAGCAATACTTTAATTACATTTAGGAAGAGAATTAAGAAAAAAGGAATTATAAGTACCTTTATGATAGAATTTAATTAGGTAATTATTCTCCATATTCCTTTTCCACATATTCCTAATTTCTGTGTACTATGTATGATCCAAATTGTATCTATAACATAAATACATGAACAAAGAAATTGATCAAAGAAGTCTCTTTTCCTCTGTTGTAACCTCTTACTATTTTTTTCTAATAAGAGACTAATTCTGCATACTGATGGTTCAATGTAGATTAGGATTAGATTACTAAAGGTAAAAGACCTCTTAAATAAACTAGGTCAAGTCATAGATTTTACCCACCATGAGATTCATGCCTAACTAACCTATTATAGGCTTAAATGCCACATATGAGCCATTACAATATAGTTATTAAGTTATGGATCTAGAAAATACTATTAACATTACTTATTATTTATTAATTAATGTGAGATCTACAATTAAAATGTTCAATAGAAATATCATCTTCTTCTCTTTAATTAAGGTAATCTCTCAAGAAACTAAGTTTTGGTTAGTGATTATTTAAGTTTTGCTTAGTAACGTGGAAAAATGGGTGATTTTCTTAATTCTTCTTGATCTTATATTGTTTAAGTGCAAGCTAACCATTCTTCAACTCCTCCTTATCTCTTCCATTAAATTCCACCAAATTGTAAGTAAATAATTTACTTAAAATGGATGAATTTTTTTCATCTTAGTTATGATTGTGCGAGCCAAGTTCCGCTTATCACATTATTTAGTTTTTTCATTTTTGTCTTCTTTTAAAGTGTTGAACTGACTTTATAATCAATCTAGGTTGTTTCATTATCAATGTTGTCTCTAATGTCATAGACACATGTACATTAATATATCACCATGTTAATTGTTTTCCCTTATAAACTTATTTAGATTTTAGAATGAATTTTAAGATTGTTACCATCAAGTTTAAACATTCTTATTAAGAGCAACCCTTTAATTGTTATCGTACGGGATTAGTCTCATGTTAAAGATAAAGTTTCTTAATTTGATGTAACATATTTAACTTTTTAGTTTTGCTTTGTAATTTTATTTTAAGTACTAAATAGAAGAGTAGAGAAAAATTACCTATTTTTCCCTTTTTGTGGTTGATTTACTATATCTTGCAATTGCTTTTATGCTATTTAGCCATATTAAAGGCTAGAAATGTGATTTTGCCATTAATCATTTTTTCCCTTTTCCTTTTCATTTATTTATCTTAACTAAAAAAAAATCTCTTGCAAGTCTTTGAATTAAGTAATTCCATTATATTTATATCTTTGTTGTAAATTTTTTTCTACCTTTAGTGAAATATTAGTGCATGATTAGATCAATTTGCTTTTGTATTTTTGTTGTTATTCCATTCTTTGTATATTAATTTTGTTTAATTTTATCTATTTATCTCAACTAAAAAAAATCTACAGTAAATCATTGTATGATATAATTCTATTATATTCATATCTCTATCGTAAATTTTATTTCTCTAAATTTTGTTTTACCTCTTATGAATTATTAATGCATGGTTAGATCAATCTTTCTTTTATATTTTTGTTATGAGTCCATTCTTTGTATATTAATTTTTAGAGGTAATGGTATTGATAAAAATTGTCATTCAGTTATGTGAACTTCTATATAGAGCATCAAACAAATCTTTACCAACTTTTATCTTTCTTATTTTTCTTAATTTAGAAATCCTAACCTCATATTTATTTTTTTCCAAAGTCAATCCTACTCAAGTTAAAAAAAATTAAAATAAGTTCCATGAAACTTATCTTTTTGTCTTTTTTGGTGTGAATGTAACAACCTATAATAATGATAGGATCTCATAAAAGTTGATGTACTTTTTACTTCATGGCGTCTCATAAGCTGACTTTAGAATGCATGATTGTAAGGAAGGCACTACAATACAACTAAACTCCATATTCTCTATAAATGAAGCTTCCTTGTAAGGATAATTGGTTCATTTCTTAGAAGTTGCAAAAGTGAGAAACAACATTCTCTTGTTTACTTGCCTTTTATTGAGCTTTGTCTATGTTTGACTTTGAAGTCAAATAATTGCAAATAACAAGTCATTCCTTTTAACATCTTTAATAAATATTTGATTCCTAACTATGTACCATCATTTTAACAATGGTTTGGTTATTAATTTATGCTTTTAACATCAGTTTTCCATAACATTGATAAACTTGCCTTCAAATCATGAGATCTTTTATTAACAGAAAGCTAAATTAATAGTAGTTGATGGCACTAGCATGTTCTATCTCTTCCTTATTTACCTTGTTTGTGAACAAAGATATGCTCTAATGATTCCTTACAATACTTAATAGACAATATTTCCTAAAAATTTTATAAATTTGGTGGCTTATAATTGCAATAGGACAATAATGTTGATATTAATATACTTTCTTCCCTTATTAAAATATTTTATGGTTGACATTTAAAATTCTTGACCAATCAAGATAAAATAAACTAATCATAAACAAATTGATGAATTTTTAGACTTCTATTATGTCCAATATAATGGTTTCTTAATATTAAAGAGATACATTTTATCATATATCTTGTAAAGGCAAGATAAAAACTTATTAATACTATACATACATATATATACACACACACATGCATGCATAAAAATTATGACATGAAAATCACAATCATCTTGAGAACAAAAAAATCCATAATATAACATATTAATGCATTAGTACGCATTTATACCACCAAGTCCACCTTCCCATGGTTCCAACACCTGATCAAACTTATAAAAATGATGGGTACTTTTTCAAACATCTAAAATGGAGTAGCTAAAAGTAGCAATAAGTAATTCTTAAAATAGTTTTTATTTGATATATTATATAGACATTTAGTTTCTATCACCACCTTTAAAATAACTTCCTTAACACTTGCTAGAATTCATGCTCTATAATTAGAGGTGAAAGAGAGCTCCAAGGCTTCATAACCTAATCCTTTAGTGCTTAAGAAACTAATAAAATTCAATTGAAATAACCACCATTTATATGACCACCAATTCTTTAACTCACCTTTACTCTGATTCACAAATAGGCTTGTGCCTTTAAGATTTAATGATTACTTTTCTTTTATGAGTGAGAACTACTAGGCATCACCAGTCTTAGCTACCAATAAAAGTCTAAAAGTATAACAAGATAATAAAGAGCTAATTAGGAATCTTTTCATGTCACATGGCATCTATATATTTTGCACATTGAATAATTACTAGAAGTACAGAGTTAATCCATATTTTTCCTTGTTCATGTAATATTAGATATAAAAAGGAAATAAATCTTTAGTTATTTATTTAAGAATGCCTTAATCATGATTTAGAAGTAGAATTTGATAAATGCAAGTTCTATCTATCAAGTAAGGAAGATATAATTTAAGGTTACCAAGTAATAGTACATTAATCAAAAAGAAAACTTCTTATAGAACAAAACCTAGGATATGATATCTGAAATACCTTCCTAATATTAGAGCAATGAGTGTTATGGTTCTTGAAGAGCTTTGCTCATGCTACAATCATCAGCCAATGTTAAGTTAAGAATAAGAAATGATTTTCGAAGAGAATTCTTTCTATCTTTTAGGAAAATAACATTAAGTGGAGATGCTTGGAAGAAGTTGACACCTTTAAAAAAAATCTTATACATTTCCTTAATATAAGTTACAACTTCTTGTCCTTTATGACCATCAATACCTAAGTCATACATACATTAAACTTCAATTAAATTTAAAAGATCATTTGAAATTAAAAAAGCATCTAAGATAAAGGATATAAACTTAATTATCCTATAAAATACATATAGTTTAGAGAACCTACATAGTGATCTTGATTGTAAAGACAAATAATTTATTCTTATATATATGTTCATCTTTATTTTCATCTACCAGTGTCAGCAAAATTGCAAATTAGTCAACTCAAAAGCCTTATCTAATATTTTATTGAAAAGTTTAACATCTTATGTAAGGATTGCAAATTCTAAATTAAAAAATATGACTGGGAATCTTCACAAAGTTAGTTCAAGAATATGCAAAAATAGTATATCATATAGCATTTTATCACAAAAACTCAATCACAATTTACTAACCATATATCCTTAGAAAAATTAAAAAAAAAGGATTAATGCATTTCATTCATATATGATTCATATTTAAGGATGTTAATCCTTTTGCTTTTCAGTTACATCTTGACATGCAGAAAGAATGAATCCTACATAAGGATCACTAAATAGTATGCATGTAGTTATGTGGTTATTAAACTAAATGTAGGATGCCACAATCATAAGATATTTATTAAACTTTTCTTCTTTTTACCTACTTCTGAAAACAAATAAATAATATGAACATATCAATTTTGAATCTTTTAAAAGGTGAAATTTTATAAAATTATACATGACTTGGTTAAAGATGGATACCAAATCAAATTAAAAGTGAACTGATGATTTAAATGTGTACATAAAAATAAAATAAAAACTCAAAAAACCACACATAACAATAACTCTAAAGAAATGAAGATGATTAGAAGCATAACCTCATCACTTTAAATCTTTAATGTGTACTTCACTTCCTTACTCCCAAATAGTAAATCAATTACAAGTCTAATTTTATTTCTTCTATTTCATAAGGAAAAACCAAATAAATTTGTCTAAAAAAAAATACTATCTTACAATAAAAATAGGCTAAGCTACAAAGTCATTTTTTTTTTTTGAAATACAAACATGGAATAGATAAGATTAACAACAAGTTAAGACCATCATCCCTTAATTCTATTCTAGTAATAGCATTATTCTTACCTAAGAAAAGATTATATAAGAAATAACCTTTTTAATTTCAATGTTGTGGAAAGCTTATTCGTGAATAATTAATCTTCAATAAAAGCCTAACCACTAAATAAAGTACAAAAATGAAGAGATAAAGAAAATTAAACATAAGGGAAAAACTAACAATAGAAGTAAAAAAAATTGGAAAAATAAGTAAGAACAATGACAATAAAAAATATGGGTAAGAAATAGGAGAATAAAGGAAGCAAATACTCAGCACTTAGCATCAATTTTGGGTTTCAAACTTACTTCAAAATCTTAATTGAACAAAATTTCAAAAAGAATAGTCATGGACTAAGAACATATCAAAGGTTGATATCCTTCTATTTAAATGGCTATACAAATGACAATGTTGTCTTCCTCTTTAAATGTGCAGATACTTCTTGGCCTTCAATTTTTCCACTTGCAAACCTCAAAAAATGTTAAACATAATTAAAGGATCAAATTGCAATTCTATAAAGTATAGATCAAAGGACTAAATTGAAATAGTTAAAAATTGCAATAGAGTTATATATATCTTGTTACTAATCTACACGTAGTAAAGTTGGTGGCAATCCAACTATTTGAAAAGTGCCACATAAGCATGGTTCAATGCCCTAATTTTTAATGAAAGCATTAAAATATGCATTTTATCCTCCAAAGTGCGAGATATGTTTTAGATGATAAAGTAAAATATTATAATCTTTGACAAAAAAAATTAAAGATATGAGGAGTTACAAATTTAAAAATTATATTTTAATATATTATTCATTTAAAAGGATTGCTATCTACATCCATATTTGAAAGTTAATAACTTTTACTTTTTTATTTAAATAAAAAATTATATTATTAATTTAATAATAATAAAATAATAAAAGATATTATAGTCAATTTGTCACTAATACCAATTACCTTTATTAACAAATGTATTTATTATGAAGATGAGAGAAAGTGAATAGAGCTAACTTAAATGCACTTATTAATGGAAATATTCAGTATTAATGGTATATTTTATTATTATTATTATTATTAAATTAATAGTATAATTTTTTCTTTTAAATAAAAAAGTGAAGATCGTTGACCTCTACATCCTTTATACCATATATAAAGGTTAACAATCCCTTTTATTTAACTATTGATTTTTTTCATTATAGTTTGATATTTCATTCTATTTTCTAAAATATATGTTTCATTTTAGAGGAGCCAAATTTGAATTTTGTACATAATAAAAAATAAATGTATAAAAAAGGAAAAAAATGAAAAGGGATAAAAAGTTTGGCAGAAAATAAAAGAATGAGAGGTAAAAACATGTAAGGGAGGATTTGAAAATAAATAAAGAAACATTTTATGGTACATCACAAAATTTAATAGTATGTCATATCTTTTTTTTAAATTAAATTTTATATGTTATATGATAATATATATATATATATATATATATATATATATATATATATATATATATATATATGTATGTATGTATATGTATATAACATGATAAGATGATAAGAGATAGAAAATCAATCCACCTAGAGGTAACCACAAATGAAGGCAAAAACATGTCACTTAAGGTCTTGCCTATTTCCCACCTTATTTAAATATATATTTATAGTGTTGGTGTCAATTAGATGAAGGTGTTTCTTACATAAGAATTTGAATTAAAACTTGTATAAAATTTAAGATACCATAAAAATAAAATTAATGCGAAAGCAAACCTTTATTATGGATTTAATTCTTCTGAATATGGTAGTATTCAAATAAATACTACAGACATAGATCTTCTTTTCCTTATCCTAAAGTGTGTGATTCTTAATAGGACAAATCAATCATTGAATTAGGTTAGGAATGAAGAGAGAACTTAGCTAATATAAATAAAATTTTATTAGGCCATCCCATTATGAGCCAAGAAGAGTATAAGCTTATAATTTACTCACCAAATACATTAATTTATATCAAATGCCTATAAGCCTAAGTAATAATCACTTTAACAAATTAGGTTTTAGAAAATAAAAATCTCTTGGACTATTATTTAGCTAGTTTTATCATAAAATTAAAATACTTAGATATAATAGTAGCTCAAATAAAAATTTTAATATTTTCCTATTTAGGTAGCATTAATTGTAAAGAATTTTCTTTAAAGCATTTTACATGAAAATGACTCTCAAGCTAAATACAAAATTTAGAATACGTGGTCATGATTTTGAAAGCATACCATCTAAGAGATGATACTTGAAATATGACTCACACTTAAATAACCAATAATATCAAATCAGGGAGGTAATTGCATTACTATCAATGGAAGACCTTTCATGATTACATATATTATCAACTACTTAACTACAAGTCATTAATGTAAAAGTGTAGTAAGAAAAAAAAATATCAAAAGCATGATCTAATAAATATGTTATTTTTTAAGTTACTCCTCAATGATTTCTCTATAATAAGTTCAATAATAAGATAAAGAAATCTTCTAACTACAATAAACTTAACTATCTTAAAATTTCAAAATAGTGTCAATTAAGAATAAACATTAAACATAAAAGTTAATAAATGACAATGAGTCATATTCCTCATAAATCTACTAGTCAGAACATCCCTAAGTTTTAAAATGATATCAATTAAGATATAAATATATAATTCAAGAACTAATGATTGATACTAAATTTTAGTCTTTATAAATTGATTCCTAAAATGCCTTAAAGTTTAAAAAATAATGTCCACTAAGAAGCAAATACATATATCAGGAACTAACAATAAATAACAAATTTTAATCTTGATGATGTATTATACAAAAAAATATATTAGACCTGATACTTAACCTTTATTAAGGTAATTTTCATTATTCCAATATGGTGTTTATAGAGACCACATATACAAGCTCAGGAGCTAACGACTGACATCAAGTCCTAGTCTTTATATTTATAATAATTGATATATTTCACAATATGAAGATATATGCATTAATAAAAAAATTCATAAATTGCATATATAAATGTACAATAATGTACCAATATGATCAAGAGCAATTGTGATAATAATACATAAAATAAAGATTAGCAAATTATATAATAATATATATGACATATGCACCTGTGTATTAACAAATATATTATGATTATTAATTGAGATGAAGGTTTTTATATAATATCAAACTCCCAATAATCAAGCATAATATAAAGAAATAAAATTAAACATTTATATCTCAACAAACTTTTAAACATCTTATAAGCATAAAAAATCATAGTTTAGGGAGAAAATATTTAAATTCTACATACATATCTTAGTGGCATGTAAAATTATGATTTCTTAAATTGCCAACTTAATATAATATAATTAAAAGAAATTAATAATTAAAAAAAATTAATTATATAATTAATTTTAGTATCTCAAATAAGTAGTTTGCATAGCTATCAAAATTGAATACTAAAATTGATATCAAGTTAATTTAACAAGAGAATTTGACAAAAACATATTTTTAAAGATCATTTAAACAAATTATGGATAAAAGTCATAAAGTTTGACATATAACAATTTGGAAAATTCTCATGGTAACAATATACTCTATTAACCAAAAAAATCTCATAAAAATTTTTAAAAAAATAAATTCATAATGCATATATTAAAAACTTTATAAGTTGCTCTATGTTATCCTAAAAGAAACACATAATAATTTATATGCCAAATTCATTACTATTAGTAAAAATATGCTTGATAAAAAAATTACTTAAAAATTCAAATATTATGTACATAAAAGAGAACCTAATAAAGTTTTTACATCTTTATCATGATATTTTCTAACAAACAAATATATGTAATAACATATAACTCATTAAAAACTAAATTATACAAACAAATTTTAATATTTAAGTGCATTTTTACAAAGTAAAGTAATTTCAAATATCATTAAATGATCTTTAATTAAAATAAAATTTTGAACATAAGTATGACATTTTGTAATACAAGTAAAATTTCATAACATTAAATCAAAATTCCATTGATGTGAAGATTCAATATAATTTCTTAAAAAGAAAAAAAATTCTACATTATTTCAAAATATAGATTAATTATTATCAAGTAATTCATCATATTTCAAGAAAATTTATAATATTAATGACATTTTTTAATTAAATAATTATAAATTTATTTACACTAATTGATTAATGATTCATTTATCAAATATAATTAGTTTTTTTTACTAAAGCTATATATAATTCCACTCTAAAGAAGGAAAGAAGAAAAATTATATTTGATAACTAATGTACCTTCATACCATATAATAATATAAAATTTAATTTATCAATATGTAACTAAAGTTACACAATAGTATATAACATTCTCAAAATTGATTAATCTAATCATTCTTTAAGCTATATGACAGTTGAATTTAATTGTACAAATTATCTAAGTATGCATAATAAATGGAAGGAAGATTTCTTATACATTAACAAGGTTAACATAAGATTTCTTAATATATAACTATGGATTCCCCTTTAGGTAGAACATATAATATGTATTAAGTTCTTTCTTAATATATTAACTTAATCACATAGAAAATAATATAATATTTAGAAGATTATTTCTTTTAGGCAGGTAGATCCTCTAGACTAGTTTATTCTTATAACTAAAGTAAAATAACATGCTTTAGTTATATCTTGAAAGAAAATGGTTGATCAAAGAGGTAGCACTTTTACTATACAACTAAAAGAAATAGTATTGGAAGTAAAACTGTAATCTTAGTTCATAAATATAAAAGTAATGTATATTACTACAATCTCTTCTTTGGACAGAAAATATAGTATGTAAAAGACTCTCTTAATCACGATACTAACCAAGAGAATACATGAGTATTGAAAACATGTCCTTTTTAGGTAAACATATTTTTAAAACCTAAGCAACTCTAGAAATTAATATATTTAATAAAATATTCATGATTAAAATATGCAACAACTCTCTTTGGGCAAGCAATTGCATATAATAATCATAAATTAATCCTATATAATATAATTTAAAGATTTTATGATCAATATGAATAATCTCACTTTGATGATAATTATCCACAACAATTCATAAATTTTTCAAAATATTTGGAATATAAAAAGTTGTTCAAAATAATATTTTTTAAGTACAAATAACATGTGATAAATTCTAATATAAAATAATAAATAATTACAAAATCAAAATATTGTCAAATTCAAACTGTCTCAATTTTAATCCTTTGATATGAAAACATATATTAAATTTGTGCAATTCAAAAACATAATAAGGTTTAAAATATAAATTTATTTTGAAAATTAATGCTGTAATTAAATCAAGATCAATATATGAATAAATTTATAATTTTAACTAGATTTTTTTACCTTGTGTACTATTAGAAACATAAATTAATTTAAAAAATTAAAATTAAAATATCAAAAAAATATTAATATTTTTCAATGATGCACTTTACTTAATCTATGTAAGACTTATAATAAAATAAAATTTTTATAAATATAAAAACCATATGTGAAAATGATATTAAAAAAATTCATAAATATCATATGTTTAATAAAATATATTTACACCAAAAGAGATTATGTAAAAAAATAAAATATATTAGTTTTGGACATAATAATTATACTTAGGATTATATAAATATCACTACATTTTCTTCTTTGGGCAAAAAATATAATGTCTAAAGACCCTTAAAATTGAAAACAACTAGTATAATATACTATTATTGCCAATTTACCCTCTTTAGGAAAATAAAATGTACAATAATAAAATAAATGTAGAAATAAAATTATTTTGCTAAATTAATTTTTAATTATAACATATAGCAATCTCTTTGGAAAGGTCATTACATAAAATAATTAAAAATGATTTTATTAAGCTCATTTCTAATTATAACACAAACTTACTCCTTTGGGTAAGTAAATATATGAAATAATTAAAAATCAATCCTATAGATATTTATCAATAGCTTAGAGATTTATGAATTAATATAAAATAATTTTACTTTGATGATAATGATTAAATTAACTCATAAATTTTTCAAAATAATTAGAATATTAAATTATGCTCAAAATTATAAATTAAATTATTGAAAATAATAATAACATGATTAGTTTATTAAGAGATGCTAAATAATATTCACTAATACTAATTATTAAAATCATATTGCATTACAACACAATTATAAAACTTAATTCATTTTTTTTACTTAAATAAAAGAAAATATTCCTTAGTTCTCAATGCCACATTACTAAAATTATTTCAAATAATAATTTTTACAAAATGTCATTACCTTGTCAAGTTAATGATGAAATAGAAATCAATACTTTATCAAACTAATTAATAACAAATTATTATCAAGCAAGATACTTAAGTCATAATATTTTCTTCACCCTATATTGCATATGATAATTATCTTAGCATTAAATCTCCAAAGTAACATATAAGAATCTCAATAGACAACTAATGAAGCAAAAAAAAAATAATATGTATAATATTATAAAAAAATGCAATATGATAGTTTGTAAGCACATAGATAATAAAAATATTTAAAAAAATATAAAAAATTACTACATTTTTTCCTCCTTAAGGAGAGAATATAGTATATAAAATCTTTCCTATTATTAAAGTTAGCCAAGATAGTACTTTAATATCAAGAACTCATCTTCTTTAGATAAATAAATTTTTAATAACAAAATATATCAAAAAAATGCTTCAATAAGCTAATTTCTAATTAAAAAACATAACTACCCCTTTGGGTTGGAAATTTTATTAAATAATTAAAAATTAATTTTATAAATATTAATAATTTGAAGACCTTATAAATTAATATGAACAGTTTTACTTTGATGATAATTATTTAAAATTAATTCAAAAATATCTAAAATAAAAAATTTTAGGATAATAATTAAAAAAGTCTAGAACTATTATTTAAATAATTTTTAAAATTAATAACAAGTAAAATGTGATCATTCTATAATGGGTTGCTATACAGATTGCACCTATATTGATATAAGAGCTTTACGTTGCATTAAAATTCATAATTTTAAATATCTTTTGATATAAAATATTTAAATAATTATTTTGAATTATATATATATATATATATGTATATCATAAGTTAAAAACCATAAAGATTGAATTTCACATGCCTTAGTTAACTAAGAAGCTTTTTGTATTACTTCTAAAATAGATAACTCATAACTAATATTATAAATAATAAATTAATAAAAAGAGAAAGATGAGAGTATTTTTAATATATTACCTTCTATTTTCTTTTGAATTTTTGCCATTTAAGCATGAATCGAGCTTCTCTAACATATTTTTAGTTAACTTTGGATGGAAAGTTTACGAGAAGATGGCTAGATTCAAGTACCATAACTCACCTTATCCAAAAATAGTAAAATTCAATCCAAATATGTAATTTTCATTAGCAAATAATGTATTAAAATGAAGAAACAAAAAATGTAAAAAAAAAATTCAAAATTTGATTTATCCAATTCATTATAAATTATTAATGGATAATTTATGCATAATAAATTCTATAAAAATAATAAATTAAAATAGAGTAATTATGATAAAATAAAAGTGTTAATTGATGAACTTAACATACATCAGAAATATTTGAATCCAAATTTATCACAAAATAATTTTGAAAAAATTTCTCCAATTATCTAATGAAATCAGAGAAACTTATAGAATCATAAGATTAGAATCTATTCATGACTTAATCAATTTAAAAAAAATCTCAAATTATTGTAGTTTTACAATCAAAAAATTATCCAAAAGTAATCATAAAAAATTGATTATATCAAAATTGATAAAATAATTAAATTAAAATATAAGATAATTTCAAATAATATGATAAAATTAATCAAATCAAAACAAATGATAAAATAAATATATAAAATAGGAGTTACTCAAATGAATCAATTAGATTTGATTTTTTTAAATTGTATATATTTTTATATTATATACATTAATATATAATTAATTTAAAATAGTAATAATTATTGTTTATTTTAGAATATATGATAATACTATTGTTTTAGTCATATAAGCATATAACATTTATTATAAAAGAGAATTATATAACCCATAAGATTTTTGTTATCCTTTCTAAAAATTTGTTTCTACTGCTATCTAATTATGAAAAATGTTAAATTATTATTTCATGAATACCTTATATATTATCATTCAAATTTAATGGATGCTTGCACGTATGTAATATCTAAAATCCTATTTGCCAAACATATTCAGAGTGTAAAATTTCTTATCCTTTATCAAAATAAAAATTATGAATTAGATGCCTTCCACTGCGGCCAATTTACTATTTATAAATAATTCAAAACTAAAAATAAATAGTAATTATTATTAGGTATTTTATATACATGATGACATACAATTGAAGTTTAAATTTATATAAAGAAGTTCTAATATCACATATAAAAATTTAAATTAAAATTTGTATAGAATTGGGTTCGTGCTTTCTACGATACCCAAGCTGTCTGGCTTCGTGGGTTTGGATAGTGACGCTGTCTGTGTTCTTTGGTTTTTAAGTTTAAATTAAGTTTAAATTTACTATTTATAAATAATTCAAAACTAAAAATAAATAGTAATTATTATTAGGTATTTTATATACATGATGACATTAATAATAAAAATTTACTATTTATAAACTTCGTGGGTTTTTTTTTTTTTTAAGTTTGTGACCCTGTATGTTCTTAGATTTAGATTCCAAACTTAGATTTAGATTCCAAACTCAGGGTGTCACGGCTGTCTAGGCTCACAACGACACACGCAAATCCGGCCTCGCGTTTGAGTTTCTATGGCTGCGATTTCCCACACCAGGTAATCAAGAGTATACTTCAAGTTCGTTTCTTTGGAGTCTTCGGTTTGCGCCCTTTTTCTCAAACTTATAAACAAGACTCAATCTTCTTTCAAAATCGATGTGGGACAAAACCTACTTCCAAACTTTAACATCAACATGCCCTCTGATAATTGTTGATAAGAATGTTGTAATGGAACTCTTATATATTTGGGACCTTCTGGGCCTTTTGAGCATCAAAACCTAACTCAAAAATTAAGAATTTTTCCCATGTTTGTAAACTAATATCCAATCCAAAACTTATTCTAAGTCTTATTTAATAAATAAAAGCAAATTATCAGCAGAAGCAAAGTAATACGCACATATATATCTTCAGATTAAATAAAAATTTTCATACTGATAATATAATCAATTTTAAGTTTTGAATTGGTCAAACCAAACCCTGTTCAACTTAGCCGCAAATCTTCACTTAATATTTATTCAAAGATAAAAATTTGTTAAGGATGAAATAATTTAACAAAAAAATTTATAAAAAAAATAATATATACCTTTAAAAATTTTGGAAAATCGAAGCCCCTTAATCCTAATAATGCTCCATTATTAATAAGGCCAATCAAACTTACTTAAAAAAACCTTGTGCTACATCTATATGAATTAAAAACTTCTTAGTTGTCAGGATATTATCTTTTTGTTTCTCAAATTTTTTTCTTCTAAAATAATTTTTTATCTTTTTTTTCCCTCTGCTAAAAGCCTAAGCTAATTTCTTCCTCTTCTCTCGCACAGACCAATTCCGGAGGAAGAGAATTCGACATCACCATTACAAGCAGTTATAATATCTCTGATTATTATAACAGTTGGAGGTTACATTGAATATCAATATCAAATCCAAAATAAATCTCTAATTGAAGAGAACAGAAACTTGATGGTTGCCATTTTTATTACTCTGTTCTCGTATGCTTTGGGTTGTATGGCAGAATATAAACTTGGAAGTCGAACTAATGACTTCAAACTCAGAATTATCAAAAGATTCACTCCATTACTTGGAATTCTTGTAGTTGTACTGCTTCTGACAACATTATTGCCATTTCTGGGGATTGCTGCTGGCATCCTTTGGGCTCTCTTTATGCTTGATGCCTTAATCAAGACAGTTAAAGAAACTCTAGAATGGCTCTGTCGCGCACATCTTCCTATTCTTTGGCTCTGGTGGCGGGGGCAATACGGTGATATTATAACCGCAGAAAATAGAGCCACTGTTGGGGAGGAAAATGAGTCAGTGCCTGTGTGAACTTGTAATTGCTGAATGGATTTAAAGTCTTAGACATTAAAGTGAGAATTGCCTGTTTTAATTGATTTTTTATCAATAGTCGTTATTCATTTGTAGAAAGTATGGCTGGGCCGAATAAAATATGCATCTTCATTTGTGATATCATGTATACATAATTTGTAATTTCAGATTAGTTTGAAGGTTTATGCATTCATACTTTCAAATAGATAATTAATACATATTTTTTCATTTTTTATTTATCATAATTAATTAATTTTATAGATATTAAAAAATTAATTTATTTTTAGTTAACTTTTTAAAACCCTTCTTTATATATAAAATTCAAAATAATTAAAAATAAAAATAAAAATATAATAAAATAAATATAAGTAGATCGAAAATGTGAAATAATAAAATATTTATAAAAAATAAATTAAAATAATAGAAAAATAAAAAAAAATTTAAATGTGATAGATAAGAAAAAATAAAAGGAGTATAATATGATTAGATTGAAGAATTCATATAAAAAAGTTAAGAAACTTAAACAATAAGTTTTGTCATTTAATACATGTCTTTTTATTTTATTTCGAAGTCAAGGCCTGCACGCCGATTCCACGAAATTACCTTTTGCGGGGAAGGAGTGGGCTCAATTTACTTTAGTCTTTGGGTGATATTCTGATGTCCAGTTTTAAAGGTGAAGAAAAACTGCTCAAATGAATCTCATTACACACAAGGTGCAACTATATGCAAATAAATTATCCAATTATCTGCTTCTGAACACTGCTGCTTCTACCTCTGTTTGCTTCTGCTCTTGTATATCACACAAATCACCTCGTCACCGTCGTGGTCTGGCTTCATTGCCGTCAAGGGGTGCCTTCTTTCTGTAGATCGGCTGCCGACCATCCCCTGCAGGCCACCGTGTGCCGGTGAGCTCGGACGGCTCGCGCGCAGAGACCGTCGGCAACAGGCATGAAGGACGGCGCCAGATCCGTCGCCGTTAGCTGCTATCCGATGCGGCTGTCCGAGGGGTCCTCCTTCCGACCCGGAACCCGATCGTGACCCGGTTTAGATCATCTGGGGTTCAAGAAAGCAGAGCAAATGGAGCACATTATCTACTTTTCAAATGGCGTTCATACTTTGCTGATCTGCAATTTCATCACTTTGCTCTGGTTTAATTTAACTGTTTGATCTTCTGTTATTCAGGTCCTACATTCTGCCGCATCACCTTTTCTCCATTATTGATATTTTTAAAATTCAGCAAGATCTGGTCATAGTCATATAATATTCTATGAAGATAATTAGACGAGACAAATCTTCAGTCTTATAATAAAACACGTCGCAGGTGAAAAAATTTAAATGGGCTTATAACGTTTGTGGAGATTGGCTCTGTATTTGGGATCAATTTTGAAATTATTTCACTCAATTTTCAAATTGCTGAACATTCTTGACAAATGGGTAATGTGTTGTTGAAATCTAATATCAGTACCTTGTTTCTTCCAGGAATTTGGAGACAGTGGTTATCTTTCAAGATAAAATAGGCTTATGGATAAGAGAAATATGGAGTTTTCCATAATTTTAGTGCTCTGCTGCTTCTCTGTTCATCACCATATGCCTAAACTGCTACCCCTCCCTCATTGAGCCACAGCGCCCGGTCCAGATTATGTAAACCTTACTGACTTGCTCAGTGTTGCCGGTCCGTTCCATACCTTCCATGGCTACCTTCAATCCACTAAATTGATTGACACATTCCAAAACCAAGCTAACAACACTGAAGAAGGAATCACTATCTTTGCAACAGTTGTATCTACATTTCTTGAGCTTTTATGGCATTACAAATTGCAGTAGCTTGTGCTTAAATCATTATACTACCGTGTAGTTTAGCTTGTTAGTTTGCCTCCTTCAGTTATTGTCAGCTAGTTGAAAAGTAAAAACGTCGTTGATTCCGAAGTTACTATTTTTCTTATGCATGGTCACATGAAAGTCCGTCTGGGTTATTTTAGGTACGGGCTATGTCTGCTTCTCAATAATAAAAGAAAAAGTATGTACAAAATACGTATTCTTTTAAGTTTTTTTAAAAAAATTTCCATATTTTTGTCACTTTCTTATTTTATTCTTATTTTATTTTAAAAGTTAAAAAAAATCTCATTTTGTTGTCACTTTCCTATTGAAATTTGACACTTTTATATGAAAGAATTTTTGCAAGTTTTTTTGACGCAACGTTAAAGGATTACGTTATAATTTGTGTTTACTTGTTACACGTAAACTCATACACACTTGTAATGTTTTCGTTGAAAAACGTATATAATTTTATATTAAAAATTAATTTTTTATGACTTTTATATTAGATTTTCTTAAAAACTCCCAAAATTCTTGAATACATATCAAGGCGTTACCATCATGTTATAAAATCATTTTATTTTGTCTTGAAACTTTAGTACCTCACTTTGTCGAATTTTTATTTTAATCAAAAGCAAAAGTGAAATTATTTTTTACTCTTCAATTGAAGAGGTGGGAATAATAGTTGATTTTCAATGGCTTAAATTAATAGCGAAAGCTTCCTTCCAGCATAATGTTTGGCAACAAAAACTGTGTTTCTTTTCGTTTAAATTTGATGGAATTAGGATACAATTCACATGACATTATTAAAAATCGACTTCATCGCATTCTTGTGGTTTTAACTACTGGGAATGAGCTTATAAAAAAGTTAGTTTTTGTGAATTATTTTGTTTTTAATAAAAATAGTTACAAGTAGTTTTCTGAATATTTATTTTACATAAAAATTGAATAAAGGTTCAATATTATCACAATATGGATTCATAGAATATATAAATATAAGTTATTTATAATTAATAAAATTATTATTCAAAGTGTATTAATAAAGTTAGGTACTTTATTAATATTGTTGTAAATTTTGAAATATTTAACTTATTTTGATCATACGAAGTTTACAAATGTATTTGGTACATCAAATATTTCACGTTTAAAACAGACAAAATTCTTGTATGTTGTCTAGAGTTGTTGCAGTATTTTTTGTTTTTCATACATACATATATTTGAAGGCAGATTTGGCATACATTCTCAGTCAATGATTTTGCAAAAATGGGATCAACATGCCAAATAAAATGCATGAAACTTATTTATCAATTTTCTAGTTTATTGAATATCATAGTAGTATTTATGTAATTATTTGATAGAGTTTATAATAATTATGATTAGTTATTATAATGTAATTAATTAATTATTCTTTTTTAGAAATATTTAAGTATAATTTTAAAAATTACTACTAATTAATTATATGTAATAATTTCAATAATAAAATAAATTATTCAATGAATTTGATTAATTGATTATATAAATATTTTGATATTTATGTAATGATGTCATTGTGGTCATTTTACTTTATTAAATTTTCTTTCTTTCTAATTTTCTCTTCATCCAAATAAAAGAAGATAATTTCTCTCCCATTTTTTCTCTAACTAAATATAATCAAAGAAAATATCTTTTCTTCTAATTTTTTTCTTCTCACATTTCTTTCTCTTCCATTTTTTTTCTCTTCTAATTTCTCCTACAATCAAACAAACCCTAATGGCATATTTGAATATAAAATTATAGCATGGTGAAATAATTAAAAAAAATTAGAAGAGGCCAAATGATTTATGTAAATTTTAAGGTAATTTTTATATAATTATATAATTTTAACATTTTTGAGAGTTCAACATCTAGTTTTAGGAGTCATTTGATTTATCTCAATAACATGAGAAATATTATTTTTTAGGAAATTGGAAATATATTAGTTGTTTGATAAATCATTATCTAATAAATTGGAAAAAGAAAGTCCTAATTCTTATGGAATATGAAAAGTTACTTATCTATATTTTTCCATGTAAGTTTTACTTTCTATATTTTTTATAGATATAATAACAATATTATCCTTATCAAATTTAATAATGATAATTAAATTTTATTAATTTATATCAAAATAATATTAATAATATAATAATTATTTTATCAATATTTCCTAAGATATTCGAAGTTAAATCAAATAAGACATAAAAAGTATTTTATTGAGAAGTGTCATTCTATACATATCAATCAAATAACTTTAAATATTTTTTAAAAAGTTTATATAAAAAATTATTTTTTATGAAACTCAATTTTTTATAAAAAAATTACTTCTTGTATAAATTAAATAACTCTTTATTATTGTCATATTTTATCTTTCATTTGTTTTCAATATTTTCTTTAAAAAAATGGAAAAAAAATTGAATAATACTAGATCCCAGGCCTCCGTTAAACAATATGGAATTTAAGCATCTGAATTTTGCCCAAATGAAAAATGTCATTTGTTTTGATATGCTTGACTAGGCATGTAAAACGAGCCTAATACCCGCAGGCTTGTGCAGGCCCTCGCGGGTGCGGAGCAGTCCGAACCTTATAAAATGAGATTTGTTTTCAATGCAGGCTTACCTGTGGGGCTAAACCACGAGCCCCGCAGGCTTAATAATTTTTTAAAAAAATATTTTTAATAATTTTTTATATATTTAAATATTATTTTAATCCAAACCAATTTTTAATGTAATGTATAATGACTTAATATAATTTTTTAAAATTTATTTAATTAACTCATTACATAAAATAAAAATTTAATTAATTAATTATAATTTATAAAAAAAATAAATATTTTTTAATCTAACTCAATTTAATATCTTATTAAAGATATTTTTTTTCAATTTTTACAATTTAAATTTTTATTTTTATATGTGCCTTTATAATATTTTAATTATTTTTAAAAATTAAAAAAATGTGCGGGCTACCCCGGGCCCGTGGGCAACCCAAAATCTCCCGTGATCCTAATTCATTTTATCCGTATTTTATACAGGCAGGCTTATATGGGCCCGTGCGGGCTTGGCCAGCCCGGCCCGCCATCCCGTTTTACATCGCTAGTTCTTGACAAGCTCCGTAGTACCGGAGGAGGCTCGTTTCGGGGTGCCACGCGCTTGGCAGCAGTTCCTGTTCTAATGACTTGGAAAGAAGACAAAAGATAAAGGGTTCCGTGGCGGCTCACAGATTGGCCCATAAGTTTAATAATAAACAGAGAAAAATAAATCCACCTCTTTTATAATTTATTAAAATTATTTGAATATTTTTTTTAGTTTTAAAATTTAAATTTATATAAATTTTTATGTTTTATAATTTATTACATTTAAATTTAATTTAAAATTTTCCGTTTGAATCAGTCTTTCGTTAGAAGTAAAATTTGACCAACAAAATATCAAAATTGTCCTGAGCTGATTAGATATTGGCTGAATTGATTTCTTTGAGGACATTTTATCATTTTTAGAGAAATGCTGCAATTTCCTTCTTTTTTCAGTGAACAAATGGTTTAAGGCAGGAGAAATCTTTTCCCTTTTTTTTTTTTTAACAAACAACTTCCTCTGTTTTCCTCTATTTTCCCCTTTTTCAAGTCTATAGTGAGGAAATTTACATATTGCTCCCCTTTGTATCCTATGTATAAAGAGTGTTGAGAGAAAAATATCTTATCAACTTAACTCAGAAATAATTTTTTAAGTAAAAAGGAAAAAAATCAACATCTAAAATAATTAGAGAGCAGAAACTAGGGATATTTGAAATCAATAACAAAAATCAATAATTTTCCAACCAACCAGTAACCAAAAAAATTTTAAACACTAAATGGATTCTATTTCATATGAATATACCGACAAAGAACTCAAATTGCAAGGTAATGGTAAAATAATGTAAGTTGAAAAGATGTTTTAGAAAAAAGGAAGAAGAAGAAGAAGAGCAGCTGTCTTGTTTGTTTTTTGTTATCAAAATTTTACGATAGACTCTTTTTAATCATTATGGAAAAAATTGATTGAAGGAATAGATAAATAAAGTCTTTAATGTATCCACAAGCTTAGACTTGTGCACCCTAACGGCTCCATAATTTGAAAAAGATGGCAATGTGATGCTCTGTTTCGTTTCAAGAATAAAAATCATACAGAAAAATTTTGAAACCTCTCTCTCTCTCTAATGGACTTGAATGGGAACTTGTCTCCCTCAGGTCCTTGCCTCCACTTAACAAGATGAAGTATCGATCTTCCTCAAATATTTAATGGTAGTAGTGTCAAACTCTTTAACCTAAAAAAACCTTCGCAGCGTGTCAAGAAGGCAATAAGAATGTGAAAAACAAACAATGTCTGGTCCAGGATAAAAATAGGGCATTTTACTCATTAGAATTTTTATCATATTAAAATTTTATTTTTTTAGATAATTTTAATAACTTAGGGAATATCCTAGTTAAAAGTCCATCAAACAGGATATAAGTATTGTTTGACAATTAACTAATAATTACAACTATTAATTGATTTAATTAGTTGTTAGTTAATAATTTATTATATCAATTAATTTGATTAATTGATTATACTAATTATTTAAATAAAATATTTGATAAAATTAATTATTTGTATGTAAAATAACAAATAAAGATATAAGTATATTTTATAAGTTATTTAAGCGTTATTTTATTTTAATATTTTAGATTCTATATATTATTTGTTAAATTAAATTTTCTTGTAAATAATATATTATTATAAATTATTATATATTAAATATTTTTTAAAATTAAATTAATATACTTTTTATATTTATTAATTTTTAAAAAATTAATAACTTACAATTATTTAATTTTTATGTAAAAATAATATTATAATTTTTATAAGAATGATAAAATTAAAATATAAAAATTAATTAAAGCTAATATAGTTATTTTATAAAATAACAGTTATTTTATAAAAAAACTATTTCAAAATGTTGTCCTCCAATATTTTGAAGTCAATTTATTTAAAGATAATTAATTGATTATCAAATATTAAAAATGATTTATTGAAATAAGTCAATGATTGTTAAATATTAAAAATGACTTATTGGAATAAGTCAATCAATTAATTTAATCAAATAAATCAAAATTCATTTAATAAATCATTTGTCCGACACCTTCACTGTACAGGTTTTAAGAACGTTGAACCTGTCAATGGCAGTTGTGTCAAACCACATCACCCAAAAAAAATCGCTAGCGGCGTCCCAGTACGAGGCAATGAGAATGTTGAAAACAAACAATGTTTGCTCTAGATTAAAATAAGGGCATTTTAGTTATTAGAATTTTTATTATATTAAAATTTTAATTTTTTAGAGAATCTTAATATCTTAAGAAAATATTCTAATTAAAGTCTGTGGGGTACAGTGTAGGTTTTAAATTTAGAGAAAAGGTTCATGAAATTTTGATAAATTATAAGGAGGTCAATGTATTTTTTTTTCTAAATAATAAGGTTGTGACCTCTTTCCTTTTCTTTCCCACATTTCATGGCTCTTTACAGGAAAAGTAATTTTCCAACATGATATTATTTTAAAACTACTTTGTAATATAATATTATTTTTTAAAAAAATTAATTTTATTAGGGTGGCATTATAATGCCACCCCAATAAATTAATTTTTAAAATAAATCTTGTAAATTTTATTATTGTAATGACGTTACCTCAAGTATTTTATAAATAATTTTTTAAATTTATATCTAATATTTCAATAGAAAATAAATATCTTTAATGAAATAGTTGATAATTTCTTTCTTATAAAATATATGATTGATATCAAATTATATAAGGGGTATAATATTATATATGAATAAATGAAAAGATAATACAAATAAATAATATATATGTATTTTTAAAATAATATAATTTCTTTGAATAAAAAATATAATATTATGAATCTATAAAAATTATAATACAAAAGATATTATATGCATGATTTTAAAAAAATAAACTAAAAACAATTAAAATTTATTATTATGCATTACAGTAATATAAAAAACATAATAATCATTTGATTAATATTGTTGAAAAAGTTATAAAATCTACTCCTCATAAGAGCTTAATTTTCGAGAAACCTATAATTATAGGTTTTTTTATTTTTAAAAATAATTTTCTATTTTTTTATGTTTAAAAATAAAAGAACTTGTTTGCTAACTTGTTTTCAAAATTTATTTTTTAAAATTATTTTTTAAATGTGTAACTTAAAAATAAAAAAAGAAATAATTTTTAGTTATCTTCTAAACTTATTTTTCTTGTTTTAGATATTAATTTTGTAATTAAAAGATATTTTTTTTATTTACAACATCAACCACTCTTTCTTCTTTATTTTCCTTCAATTTGAAAATAATTTAAAAAATAATAATTTTTAAAAATAATTATATATATATATATATATATAATGAATGGATTAAGTGCCATGTGTAGCCATTGGAGGATGGTGAATGCTGTAGTATCTATGGTGTTTAAAGGTGTAAATAGGTTGAGTCAAGTTGGGTTTTATCCTAAATAAGTTAGGTTTATTTTCTAAATTATTGATTTGAACTTAACCTATTACTTTATATAAGGCCAAAATTTAGGTTCAATTTGACTTATTAAAAAAGCTTGACTAAGCCTATTAATCTATTTAAAAACTTCTATCAAATTTGCTAATAAACTGGAACTTTCTTAAGACCTAAAATTATCTAATGGCCTAATTAGAAATTAGGCTCATATGCATATATATATATATATATATATATATATATATATATATATATATATATATATATATATATATATATATATATATATATATATATATATATATATATTAAAATATTTATATTATTTATATATATAATATACATTATATTATATTATTTGTAAATACATTTATAATTAAATAGTATGACTTGATAAGCTTATAAATCGAGCTTAAAGAAGAAAAGCTTAACTTGACTTATTTATATAAATATATTAAGCTAAACTAAGCTTTAATTAGGTTAGGCCATATGTTTTTAATAGGCGATGAGACTGCAATGGTCTACTTGCATCCCTAATGGTACTAAAAGGGTTTGGAGGATCAATTAATGCCTATGGCATTGATGTAGTGAAATGTATCAATCAATGCATAAAGAAATGACAAAGTAGTTAGGGTTAGGCATATTTTTGTGAACTAAATAGGTCCGATCACCTAAATCCGAAATAATTGAGGGGAAAAAATTTATTTCTAGATATAGATTGAGCAATGGTGAGTGAAAATTATAAAAAAGTGTTAATTTTCAATCATGAATGATTGATACTCAACTTAATTGAATATATTCAAAATTCAACCAAGTATAAAAGTAATACGATATCATTTTTATTTTAGTCTAGATTAGGACATGGTTTCAATTTATTCTTTCTATGCAATTGGCAAAACAGTACATCATCTCTTTCTCTTACTATTAGAGGCTTTAAAATGAGTGAGCTTTATTTTCTTCTCATACTTTCTCTCTCAAGATTTCAAAAATTTTAAATCATTTGATTCTTTATTTTATTTAGTACTTTCTTTTAGCTTTGTTTCTTTTTTAGGTTTCATTTGAAATTTACAATGGACAAGCTTAAGCAATCCTCCTTTTCATGCTACACCCTCATATTTCTATTAATAAAGGTAAGTTTCTTCTTTTCTTTCTTCATTTCTTCATTTCCTTTTCTAATATTCTAAACCCTTTATATATTTTTAGGCATTTTATGACTTTTCTAAAACTAGGTTCTGGGATGCACATATATGAATACTTAATGAATTTTATTCGTTTATTCTTTGACTTCTCATATCTCGTTTATCTCATAAAATAATCCTATTTCATTTTTTTTTGGTCTTTTCCTAAATATTCTTTTTTGCAACGCATGCTCTGTTGTTACTCCCTTTTCTATCTATTTGTGTGATTGGGCAAAAATGAGTATCACACTAAACCCATTTTCGTTTAAGAGAAAAAATTATTTACGTAAGTTCTCACCAATTGGAAACTAATTAAAACTGACCGAGTGTCAATATATTAATTTTTATTGGTTAATTGTTTACAATTGGTTGCATTTAAACAAAGCAAATGTGAAATTTTTTTAAGCAGTCAAATGAATAAGCTTCACTTAATTGCTTATATCCAATTGATGAACACCCTCAATAGCAGCTGCCTCATTCCACCCTTTTTTTCTCCTTCCCAAGTTTTTCTCCCCTTCAATTGCTGGTTTTTCAACTCATATTTAAAAAATCAACCAGCCCGTGTGTACATGCCTCAAACCCATACCCCAATCCCAAAGCAATAACATTTTGAATGTCTTGACTTTTCTTTAGAAGTATAAATAGATTGTTGGATTAAATTTTATTTTAAATTTATAAATTTATTTTTATTTAAATTTAATCTACTAAAAAAGTTTAATTTAATTTATTAATCTATTTAAAAATTTATTTGTATAAATAAATTTTTAAATTTATTAATAAATTAAATTTTTTCTTAAAATTTAAAATTATCTAAGGACCTAATTAAGCTAATATATATAAAGTACTTATATTATATATGTATAATATATATTATGACTTCATTTTACACAATAAATAAGTTATTCTCTGATATATTTCGCATATTAACTTATAGAAAAAAAAGTCCTGATTTGATATATTTCACATACTAACTTATTAAAAAAAAAGTCCTATTTTGATAAGTTACCTTAAAATAACTTATAATTTATAAGATACTATCTCTTTAATTTTTTTCAAATTTATCATTATTTTTTTATTAATTTACAATCTATGCCCTTTATAACATAAATCTAAATATTATTTTTTTCATAAAATATAATTAATTTAATTTTAAAATAATGATATCTTGCTTTTAAACTATAAATATATAAAAATATATATGTAAATAAATATATAATATTATAAAATATAATTATGTAATTATAATTATAAGTAATTATAATTCTATTATAAATAATAAATAAAAATTATGTGAGTAAATAGACATATAAATTTATAAAGTGTGATTAATTCAATATTAGATATCATATTTTTATTTTTTGAACATATTAATTGTAATAATATAATTTAATCTTTAAATATATATGAATTATTTTAATTATATATTTGTTTATATTAATATATCATTTTATATCATTTTATAATTTTAACTTATTTAACGGCTAATCTTGTGAAACAGTTTTTATATAATTAGTTAACTTATTAGTTATCAGCTACTAGTTATAAGTTATTAATTAGCAGTTATGAGTTAATTTATTAGTAGTGAGATAATTTATCAGTTATCAGATAATTTTATTAATTATAAGTTATTAGCTATCAGTAATGAATTAACTTATTAGTTATTAGATAATTTATCAATTGTCAGCTAACTTATTAACTATCTACACAAAATAGAGCCTATATTATATTATGTTATATTATTTATAATTTATAAATATATTTATAATTAAATAAATTAATTTAATAAATTAATAAATTATTTGATAACTTATCAGTTATCAAATAATTTATTAATTATAAGTTATTAGTGATTAGTGATTAGTTAACTTATTAACTATCTATGTAAAATAGAGTCTACATTATATTATGTTATATTATTTATAATTTATAAATATATTTATAATTAAATAAACTAACTTAATAAATTTACAAATTAAATTTAAAGAAAATAGATGTGATTTATTTACCTAAATAGATTTATTTACTAGCATCAACTTGATTTATTTAAATAAATAATTCATGCTAAATAAGGTTATAAATAAATTAAACTTTATATCTTATTGTTTGATTTATTTGTACCTCTATCCCCAAGTTTTCTCTCTCTCACTTGTATCAGTTCTTTCTGCGTTTGGATCCTATGGAAGCGCAGAAACGAGGTAGAAGGCACCGCAAAAAGGATAATATTGTGGGAGATTGACTTTTTAAAAATTAAATATTTTATTATTAAATTATATTTAATATATAAATATTATATTTTAATTTAATTTTATTTATTTTAAAATTAAAAATGATTTATTAATAAAATATTTAACTTTTTGAAAAATTAAACTCGCATTACTCAAATAAAAATGGCTTCAACTCCAATTATTTCTGATACGGCTGAATCGCAAAGGTATCGTACATTTTCCTCCTCTTTGCAATTCATTTCGTTAGAAAATATTTTTTAAAAATATAAATATAAAATATTAAAATATAAACAATTTAAAAATAATATTTTTATTTTAAAATAATTATTTTTTATTATTATAATTTTTATTATAAAATTTATAATTAATATATTACTCCTCTATTAATATATGTATATATTCCCTTACAAAATAAATCTTTTGGATAACACTGTTTGAGCCTAAAACTCTCTTAACTTAATTCCATTTCGTATACTATTATTCTTATTAGTTCAAATATCAGCGTTTACTTTGATTTTAACCTCGGGAGGAAAATTTATTTGCTTCTATTGAATTTCGTTGGTTTAAAGTAAATATTAAAGGATATATACAACATTTACATCTTCCAATTTTTTAGTTCCGCTTTTAATTTGTGGCTAGATAAATATAATGAATGTTTAAATAAGGGATAGATATTCCATGAAATTATGGATATTAATATCTTAATTGACAGAATCAATAAAAAGTTGACATATTATTAATATAAAAGGGATTTTTAAGTCAACCACTTCCTTTTAAACTTGTTAAATAAGACTCAGGCTTGTCTCGATTGTACTTCTAAATTTTTTTTTTAGCATACCTGTAGGTCTATTTGGCATATCCCAATATTTTCGGCTTACATTTTGACTGAATCCCATAAAGATGAGCTTCGAATTAAAATCACTACCAATTGGCCGAAGGTTTAAAGCTGAATTATGCCGCGAATATCATTGGCAACTATAAAGCAATTGAAGTATGCCACAAGGCGTCCACGGGAAGGATTATAGTTCATTCCAAGAATTTGGTAACTATCAACAACAGCTCCTCCTCAACAAAACTTATAAATAGCTAAACAAAAATTCTCTTGACAAGACTCTTAATGTGAATACATAGAGTCTAAATGCTTTGATTATGCATTACTCCATGCTTGTGAAGGGATGGAAGATCAACAAGAAGTGCACGTTAGAGACAGGCTGATATGCATTTCTAAACCTGCAAAAGATATGATATCATGCAAAAATATGTTGCACGTAAAGAGTGCTGAAACTATATATAAATATATATATAAGTCAAGAATTCAACTCAGATATATAAAAAGATACAAAATTTTAAAAATATATCAATATTATTTAAGGTAAAAGTTTTCAACAAAATAATTTTTTCCCATATAAAGAGTAATGCTAGACTTATTTTTTATATCTATTTTTCTACTCATATTCTTTGACAAATTGGTAGGATTCAAAATACTCAATTCGGAAGAAATTTTAGTACATCACAAATATAATGTTATATTGATGCATTATCAAATTTGACTTGACCGTATATTAATGTTGACATAGAAACTTTGGAACCTATTGACAATACTCTTAATGTGAATACATAGAATTTAAATGCTTAAAGCAATGTAGTGTCAAACATAACATCGAATATGGGTAGTCAAAATAACAATAGGTCAAATAATGGCCATAGTCAACAAAACCCAAATCTTCATACTGTGGTTAACCCAAACGAAAATCATCAAAGAAGTGGCCAACATAATAATAGGTTAAATAATCAAAACAATAAGAGATGGAGGCAAAATACTAGTGATAATAGATTGAACAATGGTTAATGAAATAATGCTAGGAGCCCATAAGGTTTAATGAATTGCTAGTGGGAATGCCTTATGGCATGTTGTAAACAAATGAAAATAATAAAATAATCACTCACAGTGGCTAAAATGCTCTAGGCGAAAAAGTTAATGTAAAAATGGCCAAACAAGATTAAAGCGATGGCTTTACCATAAATAATTTGGTTGTGCTAAGATAACAAATAGATGAAAGTAATCATGATATGATACACATATTATAACAAAATTTAACAACTACACTCAAATCAATCTTGAAGGTGTAACCAACAATTAAAATAGATCACTCAAACAATGGATCATTATAACAAGAAAAGGAATTGAAAATCAAAAAAGAAAAGTTTGAAGTTGACCTAAAAGCTAAAAATTGAAGCTGAGTGCCTAAACTTGAATATAACCACATAAGGTTGGTCAGAAGGGGAGAATAAATAAGAAAGGCTTAACTTAATGACCTAAAAATAGAGGTATACAAGGTCATATTTGGCAACCATATCAAAAAGTGTTGAATTGCTAAAATTTAAACCAAAATCAATAAGCAAAGCACTGTCAAAATGTCTATATAAGCTAAAAATGCTAAGATAGAAAAGATCAAAGAAATCAAGGTTAAACTGTGTAAGATTTGGTTAAAAGACTCTTGAACCAACTTGTTGGCCGTAGCATATTAAAATTATAAAGCAACATTCTTACAAGGGATACACCAAATTGAATTATCTAGAGAATTTAAGACACTAAAATTTATGATTTTTTTATAAGGATGATTAGTCCATAATTGAGCATATTAACCTATTTACAATCAAACACAAAGAGTTGGTTAGCAATGAATTTTTAAAATTAAGACATTTCCTTGTTTCTTTAACTTACAAACCTTATCTTGGTATTTAGGATTGCCATTACATTCTTAAACATAAATAAAATGAATATTCCATGACCAATTCTATAGAAAAAAGACCAAAATAAATTTAGCCAACTTGATAAGTATCTATAGAAGTTTGATAAAGTTGGTCAATGATTATCCCTTTCATTTTTAGTAAGCCCATAGTAGGTGTTTTACTTAAGTGATTTAGAGTAAAATGGCGAGTATAGCATTGGTTGGTTTTAACTATGCAACTAGAAAAAAGTTAGTCAATCAAAATATAACTAACATTACTTAATTAGCTGATAAAATTTAGTAAATAGAGTAACTATAAAGAGAGAATGATAGAAAAAAATAAAAATGACCGATTTTAGAAGAGAACTTAGAAAAAAAAGATTAATCCAAAATGAACTAATAGAAAATACTAAATTGGTGCTCTCGAAAACAATGAAGTTATTATGGCCTTACATTATTTATTAGCCCCATCTTTAATGTAATATTCCTTGAATCTATATGGTTTAGATTTTTTGGAGACATTATTTTGATGGATTTTGTTAGTGCAAATAGTAATACTCAAGAAAGAATGGCATATGTAAAAAAAAATGTACTTAATGATAATAGTGATCATGAGGTTGATGTGGCCAAATTCAAAACCAGTCTAACATATATGTGTTCATTGTTAAAAAATGTCAAAAAGAAAGATAAAATAGGTTTTTTTAACAAGAGAATTTATTCTTTTAATTTAAATAAGGTCGATCAAAATTTTGACATGTTATTAAGAGACAAGCAATTGAGGTTGTCTAAAGGACATACAATTTTATCCAAGAAAGAAATAAAAGATAAAAAATATTGTAAATATCTCAACATGTTCAACCATAACATTAGTAATTATATTCGTTTTACGGATATCATTGAAAAGGCCATCATTCAAGGAAAAGTAAAATTTGCTAACAAAGATAAAGAGATGTTTGTAGATAAAGACCCTTCCCAATCGAGTATATTTGTATGGAGTTGAAAAGTAATTATAACTTGTTTGATATTAAGGCTGATGTGTCTATTATAGAAAAGATTAGAAAATGACTTTGACCTGTTTTAGCCCTAGATTGAAGTCTTGTTTCATAAAGTTGAGGAAATTAAAGGTTATATAAAATTAGATGAAGATTGTGACTTATTCTAGGCGAACTTCAATATGGTCTATTACTATAAGTATGATGACCCAAATGATGCACCCTTATACCTTAAAACTTATAATAATGAAGGTAAGTTGAACTTAGATTTTATAAGGAGAATCCAATGTGAAGGAAGGGTACTAAAAATGTGCCATTGATGTGAAAAATACTATGATGAGTTAAAGGTAGTCATGCATGGCAAATAGTTAAAAGATTGTGTTGATCTTGAGGTATAAAAGCTAGCCAATGATTAAAGTAAAGCTCCAGAGAAAATAAAAGAATTTAAAAGGATAAAAGGTAAATGGAAATTAGTATTTCATTGATTAAAATATGATCAACCAAAGAGAAAAGTAGGAATCCAGATTGACCAAAGAAAGTTAAGAAGAGATCATACCAAAAGAGAATGGATTTGAAATGAACTACAATGTGACAAGGCTAAATAACCTTGGAAACCAAGACTAAAAGACAGGAATAAGATATACCATCATTACTATAAACAACCTCCACTAACTAAGACATAAAATAGATACATGCAAAGACAAGTCATTCGTAAGAGAAAATAAAAAGAAGACATAGAATTAGAGATGCTAATTGATTGTGGGGAGGAGAGTGGTCATAAAGAAGATGACAAGAAAGGAAAATATCTTTTTCAAAGCTCATAATAAAAATATGAATATTGATGCCAATGTGGTTATTATTTTGCGACCTTTATTTGCAAGCACTAACATTTACAATGTTGGTGAAAATTTTAAAGATGATATGACTATCATAATGGTCAAATTCTTAGAAGAAAAGAAGATACTAAAAAAGGTCACTTTTAAAAGAATGGACGAAGTCATGAAAAATCATTTGTAGCTTTTATACATCAAAGTTCACTCAAATGGTAGACTAATTAATTAAGTGTTCATAGATAATGGAGTGGCATTCAACCTCATGCCTCGATCAATATTTATTTGGCTAGGACTATAACTAAAAGACATTATGCCGTCTAACATAATGGTCACTGCCTTTAATGAAAGGATGTTGATAATTGATGAAATGGTGTCGGCTAATTTAAAAGTTAGATCAATCATTAGGCCTACCTAGTTTATGGTAATGCTATTAAAAGCTAACTATAATTTATTGCTAAAGAGAGATTAGTTTTATGCAATTAGAGCAATCCTTTCTACTTTGCGTCAAAAGTTGATCATGTGAAAAGAAGATAGGACAATCGAAATTATTGTAGCAAATTTATGCAATAATGTCACACTAATTTTAAAATGTGTAATCCAAACGTCAAACCTTTACAAGCCAATAATTGTTTCAACCTAATCATAATTAAGATATGTATTTTGGACACATCCAATTTCAAAATAATCCTAAACATAGAAAAGATAGGATTGACTTATGGTCTCAATGAATGATTATTAGCAACAATTTGCCGAACTTGCAACCTATCTAGTTGAACAAGTTCAAAATAAGGTCCTTGGTTGTGTTTGTAACTCTAGCCCACTTGGATTTCATGAATCACTAATCAAGAAAGATACAAAGAAAATCATATTTTAGGAATTTTTTTACAAGAAGTCAATTTAGGGATAGAAAATAACAAAAAGTCGTGCTATATCAATATAACATTACCAGAAGATATCAAAATGTAGATAGTTGATATCTTGAAAGAGTATAAAAATCATTTCATATAGAATTATGATGAGATGCCAAGACTAAGCAAAGATTTAGTCGAACACAAATTGCTAATCAAAGAGAGGTTTCAACCTCATAAACAGCCACCTCGATGATTTGTGTTGAAGCTTATATTGAAAATTAAAGAAGAAATAAAAAGGCCATCAAAAACCAAATTTATCTAAATAATTAGATATGTCATGTGGCTATCAAATGTGGTGCCAATAATGAAGAAGAATGGGAAGTTGCTTATTTTTATTGACTTAAGAAAGTTGAATAATGCAACACTAAGGGATGAATATCTTATGCTAATCACAAATATGATAATTAAGGTGGCCTTAGGTGTAGTAAACTTAATGGATAGAAATGTTAGATATAATCAAGTTTATATAGTTGAGGAAGATGTACTGAAAATTGATATGACATAATGATTAGAAAATATATTGATTAAGGATTAAGAGATGCAACAGTGCATAATCAAGAGACATTTAGATTCATAGTTAATAGATATCATATTAGTTAAGGATGAAAAAATACATTGACTCATGATCAAGAGATGTTTCAATTCATGGTCAAGAGGCATATTGATTCAAGCATTGTTTATAAATATGACTAAAACAATGAAATAAATACATAAAAAAATATATAATAGAAAAACAAATATTTGATTCAATTAATAACTATAAATAATTGCAAGTGAATAGAAATGGATAAAGAAACTTATCTTTCATCTTAAATGGAAAAGAATAAAAAAATCTTTATTTTTTCATTACTCTACTTTCTCTGAATCATTCAAAAGAATTCTAAATGAGATATTATCAAATTACTTGTTATTCAATCTCTACAATACTTAACTAAATCTTAGGAGTGATTTGTTACAAATCTTACAACAAATAGTGGTCACAAAATTGTTTAAAAGATAGTATTCTTTACAACATGTTTTAAGTATACAATATTTTCTAACTTATTTTTTATTTTATTACATAATATCTTCTGATAATATTTTTAAAGGTTTCATTTTATATCAAATAGCAATGATATTTGACTAATTGTAAATACTTCTGTGATACTTAAATCAAAATGAGGAACAAAGAATGTTGAAGGAAATAATATTTTAATTTCATTGCATAATTTTTATAGTGTAATGTTAATCCATGATTGAAAAATGCAAAAAATAAATGAGTCTTAAATCTTTCAGAATTCAAAGTCATTGCATAAGATAAGTGATTATTACTTTACTCATTTATTTGTGATAAATGAATAAAGTGTTCTATATACATATGCAAAAATTTGAATGTATAGCATTTAATATATTTCTAACAATTATTTTTTTACAAAATTTTATTTTCTCTCCATCTTCTTCTCCTCACGAATCATATTTTGCACCAATAAGGAGTACCATGTGTCTTTATATTTTGTGTTAAAAAAGATATCTTAAACTATAATAGTAAAGGAAAATAATTTTCTCTTTGAAGTTGTTTTCCTTTTTAAAAAAGAAGAATTTGTCTTCTATCAAATTTCTTATATTTATTAGTGAATATATTAATTATTTTCTATTATCTTAATATTTTATAATTATATTTTATGAATGATATTTTCTGCTAAAGAAAAGTTAAGATTCTTGTTAAGTCGGCCTTGCAAAAGGCAAGAGAAAATGCCGCTTCAATCACCAGCTTTCATAGGACAAAGCCAAACCAAATTTAATACTTGGTCAATCTCTTATTGCATGTAAATTAGTTTCCTCATAATAATCATATTTGGTACATGATGCATCTATTATAAGGGATGTTAGTGGTTTTTTTAATTATTATTATTATTATTATAATGTGTGTAGATAACATAAATAATACCACTTAAAATAATTTTTACCTAATCCATTACTTTACATTAACAGTTCATATTATAATTATAAACTATTTCAAGAGCTATTACAATATCACTTGATGAAAATAGATATATTTAGACTTTCAATCATGAAGTCTTCAAACTATCAATAAGCCAAAGTTTCACTTGCACTACTAGATGAAAGGTATAGTAAATTTGCACTTCCAGCTTGTTGTGGAGTTTGAAAATTTATGCCAACAAAGGACCTATTAATTTTTCTAGATTCTTTCTTTCTTCAATATATATTTTAATTGCATTTGGCTTCATTAAATTAAATATTCTATTTTGATCTTTTAAATTATTGAAATAAAAAAAATCTAGTCTACAATAACATTTTCTATTAATTTAAACAATTATACCTACGTAGCAAAAGGAATTCCATCGTGGCATTAGAAATAGTTTGTCGAAACAGATCACATCACAACGGACAATATTCTTGCCATTGAATCACTTGCCCACATTGGATCCTGCCTCCGCTGTTTATGCAGAAAGCCAAATGCTCACATAGCAGACTCATACGATATCATCATTGGAATTTTGGTTGCTTTGTTGTTCACTAGGGGAAAGGAAGGTTTTTTGTCACTCTGCCAAATGGGCTCTTGAGATTTTAGAAGATAATTGTTGGAGATTTTCCCAGCCTTCGACGTTGGGAATTCAGGCAACCAGAGAGGATTGAGAAGCTCTTTCGCAAAACTTAAAACTTTTGATGAAATCAATCAATAGGAGAATATGGAAAATCTAGATTCATTCTTTGGTTCTAGTTAATTGGTTCATAGTATTTATAAATGTTGTAATCATTTGTTTAATTGCCTTAATTAAACCTATTCATCTTTTTGCAAACACTTATTTATCCCAGGAAAGGTTCTTATTTCTTTAGTAAAGCTCGTGCTGCTAAGTTTACAGAGAAGACTCCAGGTGATATATGGGAGACTCTCAAACAAAGATCTCATTTTGATATTAATTTTCCAATGAAGAAGGGATTGCGATGAAAAATCCAACCACCGCGATTATCACCCATGTGTTCAACAATAAGCACAAGTTGTTATTCTTCAACATGGTCTCGGATCTATTGGTATTGAAAGGAGGAGGAGAAAAAGGAAAGTAATCCCTTGTGTGGCCATCCATGGATAAAAGTATAAATATGACGTATACTATTATGTTGAATTTATTTTGCCATAGAAGTTAAACTATTAAAAATTTGATGGAAAATGTTAATTAGGGTTCGATTCGTTCAATTTTAATAATTAGAAGAATTAAAATAAAATATTTAATTTTAAAAGACTAAATGTAATCAAAATATGTATTAGAAGAACCAAAAACAATCTATATCTAGAATCACTAGTAGCTTTTTTCCTATGCTAATGTCTCTCCTTGTTTGGAACCTCAAGGAATAACCACTACATATTTGGGATCAAAATTTCACAAACAAAAATGGGCTCCTTGTCATTGATGTGGATCAGCTCAATTAACTATGAGGATCTAGATAAAATTATTATGACTCTCTCCTAGATTCAAATTTCACTTAATGCTAATCATCTCGCTTGATGGGTAATCCTCTTGATAAAAATCTCTTGACATTTATGGATTAGTTAAATTCCTATGTTTTGACTTAATTAGACTTAATAATAATATTTGAGTTTCTTACTAATAACGCAAATATGTTATTGATGCTCTACCCAATAAGACTGGAGGATTCTTTTCTTCCTACTATTTTTATTTACCAAAAAAAAAGACTCATTGTTGTCAATTTAGGAAGAAAAAGAAATAAAGAAATTAGAAGAATGAAGAAAGAGTATGAGTAGCATTAGATGTATGTTGAATGTTGTACGGGCAATTGTTCCTACAACTTTGATAAATTTTCTCAACATAATAATATAGAATTTACATTTTGTCCAATTAAAATTTTAATCTTATCCCTACAATAAATTATATTTACAAATGACATTATTTTTTTAATAAACAAAACTATTTAGAGTAGAAAAAAGTAATGACTTTTTACTCAATTTCTCTTATAAATTCATAAATTATTCATTATCATATATTTGATATATTTTTATTGAGATTGATCTTATTTCTTAATTAGTTTTACTTATTTATATTTTTTGCATATAAAAAATGAGTTTAATTAAATAGACATCTCATTTAAATAGATATGATTGTTAAATAAAAATTTGTTAACTTAAATTAATGTGTATTTATTTTAAGTGACTTAACACTTCTATTGTTACAAAAAAATTTATTTATTACATTAAGTTAGACTTAAAATATTGAAAAATTAATATTCTTTATTACTATTTTAGAATGAATATATTTGAGCAACTAAAATACATTATTAGATTCATAAAAAAAATATCTAAATCATGCTACATAATGGATAAAAATAATTATTGATTATGATCTAAATAATTAAGATAAATTTATTTTAATTTTACTTATAAAGTTAATCAAGTTATTTTATTTAATAATTTGACTATGATTTGAATAATTATTTTAATATATATATGTTACCCTTTGATTTATAAAATTTCTAGATATGTGCCTTGGCAAGAGAACATTACTTGTAATATCGGATTTAGTGGTTTGTCTAAATTGTAGCTACTTTTACTAAGACTAGAAATTAGATGGTTAGAGTCAGTTAAGAGACCTAAATTAACTACCCATCTAAAGTCACAAGTTATAAAATTGAACCCACAACTACCTACAAAAACTACATTACTTGCTTGGACTTAAATCTCGTAAGTACTAATTGGTATTATTGGATATAGATGAGTCTAATTGATGATAAAGAACACCAAATTTGATTAAAAAGTTAGCCCTATGTTTTTCATGAAAAGGTTTTCAAAATTGGCTACAATAAAAACTATCCTAAACAAATAGTAGCCACAATTAAATGGCATAATTATACAATATATTTATAAATAATGCTTAAAACAATGTCATTCCAAGATTGTTTTAGAGCATTTCCGACTGGGTTGTGGTTAGGATTAAATAATGAGTCTCAACTCATATTTGCCAACGTCATTGAAATATTTTTAAGATTAAGCTCACTTCTAACCATTACGATATTTAATTCAACCTAAATCGCATAACTTTGGATTTGGACGGATGGTTTGTACTAGTTAGATCCAAAACTTCCAGCCTTAACTTCTGCCTTCTACTTTCAAGTTATTGTTGGTGCTTTGATACGAATGCAACAAAATTATATCACTTATGGGTTTGTGAAATTAAATATTTTTAAAATTTTTAATATTTTTTAAAAATATAATTCTTAAGAATTTAATTTTAAAAATATAACGTTCTCATATTTAATTTAATAAAAAATATTTTTAAAAATATTATAATATTATATTTTAATTATTTTAAATATTTTTAAAAATATTATTTTATTATAAAAATATTTTCATTAAAAATTAAGTTGTTATTAATAATAGGTAATAACCGACAATGATTATCAGTAATAAGTGTCATTAGTAGTAATAACGAACAATAGTTACTCATAATGGATGATGATTAATGGTAGTTACTAACGGTAAGTGATAGTTGATGGTGATTGCTATGGATGGATGATAGTTAATAATAGTTACCATGGATGGATGGTGGTAATTGGTTATGGTCACCGAATTGGGATAATAGTTAATAGTGGTCATTAGAGGTGGTGATCATGAAAGATGCATAGTGGCTAATAGTAGTCACCAGTAATGAATAGTCACTAATGATAAGTTATGGCCAACAATAATTACTAATAATAAGTGATAGTTAATAATTATTATTAGCAATGAGTGGTTATCATTAATAATGTATGATAGCTGGCTATGACCATTGATAATTAGTAATAGTGAGTAATGGTAAATGATAGTAAGTGATGCTAGATAATGATTACTGATAATGAGTGATAGTCAGATAGTGGTCACTAATGGTAGATGGTGATAAATAATGATCACCAACAGTAAGTGGTGACTAATAATAGTTATTAAAAATAAGTGATGACTAACAATAATGATTAATGATAGGTAGTGATTGCTGACAATAGATGATGATGAGAAATGGTTAATCATAGTGAGTAGTAGAATGAATAAAATAATTTTTTATATTAATTAAACTTTCGAATGTTATAGGAGTATAGAATACTCATTTCACCTATGAGGATATATTAGGGGAATATTGAGGTAAAAATATTCTCAAAAATATAAATATTCATGATAATATTTTTTTAATATTTAAAAAATATAAAAATTTTATATTCCCTTAAAATATTTTAAAAAATGTGAGAAATATTTTACAAATCAAATGTCGCCTTAAAAAATTTTTTTACAACATTTTCAAAATCAAGAAGATAGTATAATGAATTCTAATTTTGAGGAAGGCTCCGTTTGTTTTTTGAAAGATAATTTTTTAAAAAAAAAACTCCTTTATATATATATATATATATATATATATATATGAAGGAGTATTATGTATCTCTATACTTTATGATTAAAAAAAAAAAAGATTCGTAAAGCTTTATAAATGGACAGTAGCATAGCTAGAAAAAATATTTAGCAATGTCAATTTATAAAGAATAAGCACAATAGTTAATCTCTTAATCATAATGGTTGTGACTATTATATTTTTCAAATTTTATAATTAAAATTATTAATTTCTTATTTTTAGTTTTGTTATAGTTATCCCTCTCTTCATTCCTTTATAATATTAAAATAAATGAAAATTATTAAAATTAATTATTAAATTTCACTTTAATAATATCAAAGACATGTTTACTTTTTACTTATATTCCTTTTTTTCACTTATTTTAATATTATGAGTAAAGAGAGAAATGATTACTTATAACAAAAACAAAAAATAAGAATTCAATAGTGTTTATTGTAAAATGTAAAGTATATAATAACTGGTACATATATAAATAAGGAATTAATTATAATATTTGTTCATTTATAAATAATAATCTATCAAGAAATATCACAAAACAAATTATATAGAATACAAGCATAAAAAAGTTAAATTATATTGAAATATTCTGGACAATTTTTCAAATTTAAAAGTTCCCAATGATACCATCATTAGCTATATAAATAAAAATGATATTCTTAATGCATATATAACTAAACAATTATTCATTTATTTATCGTTCATCTAGTTATTCAATTGGGTCTTAATGAGATTTATCAGAGAAAAACTTTCTATTTGATAACCTTAAATCAAATATATATACTAATAGATTTAGAATACGTTGTTTCATACATTTTAACGTTCGTGAGGACTATTAATTCTTTTTAATAAATAAAATCACTTATTTGTATACATATTAATAATTAATATAATCTTTAAGTTGATTATCAAGAATTGAAAGATTTGCAGTCTACGATTTAGAGTGATAAAACTGTAGTAGGAAAGAAACCTTTACTTACTAAAAATATAAAATAAATTACCATATAAAATATTGGATGCAAACAAATTATAAAAGAAAACAATTCATTGTTCTCCTCATTAAAATGATTGTTAAACTTTTGAAATTACATATTATCATATAAACTCTTTCAATATAATAATAGAAATTTGTGATTTAAGTCCAAATCTTCCGAAAATACAAATAGATACAAAGTAGTCTTAATGGGGATGGTGTTCAGGACTGCACAAGAGGAATCCATGGCTGAATTAAACCCAGAAGTGAGGAGCTAAATCCCAACTAGCAGAGAAAAAATATTCTTGCAGTGAGAAAGCTATGAATGGAGTTATTGGGGTGTAGAGGAAGGCCACATTTGATTTTATAGAAGAAATATGATATGATATGAAGTGGATGCAAATCCAGTGCTTTAAACAATGCTTAACCAGTCTTATGTAAAACAATTTGAAGACATTTTTTCCTTCATCCTAAACATTTCATGACACCCAACATTGTGACCGTTTAAAACTTCTTGCACCCGTGTGTGACTATTAGTACATTAATTTTATGTGGTTCCTTGAATCTTGAACAAGTGTTTCAAGGAATATTGTCCAGCAAGTACACTTGTTCTACATGATTCCTTAGACAAGTATTTCAAGGAATATTATCCAGCTAGCATACCTCCTATGGCTCCTAAAAACATAAATTCATCTTTTGTGCCATCATCTGCATCTTCATTTAAAAAATTACAGATTCAAACTTGGCCAAAGTCATAAAACAATAGATATTATATTTATTAGTGTAGTCTGGTGGCTGTATTATCTTCATTCTTTATTATGGTGGTAGCTTGTTGAAAGCAATGTCTGATAGTTCATTCGAAGAGGAGTGCAGGCAGCATTCTTCACAGATTTGTGTTATTTCATCTGAGAATTATAATCTAGATTAATCTGTCATCAAGTTTATTAATTCTCAATCAAGTTATTTACTTCAATATTCATGTGAATAAAATTAGATATGATTCATGTATAATCCTTTACTGCTATAGGAACTTTAATCTGACCAATAGAATTTAATAAATCAGTCAAGGGTGTTAGAATCGTGAGTTCACTGGTAGAATCGCACAATTCTATGAGTTCAGCTCTCCATTTCGTGCTGAATCGCTTCCCAACTCGCTCTGCCATGGAATCGGTGAGCTTGACATGCTGAATCGGTGAGATCGGTAGGATCGCATGATTCTACCAATTTTTTCCGATCCTAGCTTGCAAAGGGATAAGCATCATAGAATATTGGGCTTTCTCAAATGTTTTTTAATTGTTTGACACTTTGACTTGAAAAAAAAAAAAAACCCAGAAAACCCAAATAAGATCCGTAATTCTTAATCTACCCTGCAATTGCAATTCCACCTCAGATAGAAACTCTACTTTTACCATCTTGCTACTTCGATACCTATTACCCACCTTTTTGCTAATCTCATCTTCTGCGTTGATGAGGGAGCTTGTTCCAAGAGAAGACCAAAGTTGACGGCAACCCATTAAGCAGCAGTGTCGGATTATTGGTAAGCAGCGCAATTGCATGCAATCCAATCCTTGTTTGCAAATTGATTTTTATATTTTTTATATTTACAAAGTAACTGAGGAAGATAGCGTTGACCAAAAATTAAATTTTAAGTAACTAATAATTAGAATTCCAAAAATAAAATGATGTCTTCATTAGTGGTTTGTACCAAAAATGAAATCATGCGTTTGTATTTTTTTTAAAATAGCTTTTAATTATCATTAATTTCCTTCTTTAAATGTCTATTATTTTTTAAAAAATAACGTTTAATTATCATTAATTTCTTTCTTTAAATATTGTCCAAATTGTAAACAAAAACTCACTCAAAAAATTATTGTCAAATTGAAATGAATTTATTTTTATATATTTATTTGTTTTAATTATCACTTATGAGGTATATATGAAATATATAGGGCCTTAAGGTAGGATCTTAAAATTTTATTACGATCTTATGATTTACGTTTCCTCCCTGTTTTCCTTTTTCATTTTAAGTAGAATCACAATTCTGAGAACCTTGTTAGTTATGTAAGAATCAGTTATATAAATTAATACCTGATGAATCAATTCAGTAGTATGAAAATAAATCAATAATTATCAGTAACTGATTCCGATTGGAACAAGCTGGCATGTTTATGCATAAAATTTCCAATATGTTTATGCTTGTAACAAAAGAAAAAAGTGACAAGATTCAAATTGGTTTCAGGCTCAGATTGCACAAACTGACAGAGTAACTAAGCATACAATTTCCTTTTGCTCCTGCATATGCATCCAGATTTTCAATATCACAAATTTAATTTTATGAATTCCCTTTGGTGTAAATATAAGCATATGAATGAATGTGTACAAAATTTGTAAAATGAAAACAAAGAGTTAAGAAAGAGTTAAGCGAGTTTTCTCGTGGAAACTCCAGCGTCACTTGTACATTTATTGGTATGAGAGAGGGATGTGAGCAATCTGGGACCAGAAGAAGATTTGTATATATGACATTGGGAACAGAAGAAGATTTCTGCGCAAAGCAAAAGCGGGGTCTCTGTCTCTGATAGCACACAAAACAGGCCATTTGTCAATGCACTTACTAAGTAATTTATTCCATTGATATGTAACTAGGTCAAGCCATTCGATCCATCGACTACAAATCCTATCTACAGTAGCCTATCAAAACCCAATCTGATAAAAATGATAAGAACATCAACATCAGATCCTATCAAAACGCAATCTGATAAAAACATCGTCATTTTTACAGAAATAATTCTAATTCAGTCCTAAGGAAAATTTTAAAGTCCAAATCTGACCAACCCTTAAATAGATAGTACTAATTTTGATTGAAAAATAAATCGAATCTTCCATTCAGTTTGTTGAAGCAGTTATAATCAACGTTGCGAGTTGCGAATCTAGTGACTTCTTATGCTTACAAAAATTTACAAAATTGAAAAGTAATGAAACGATGCTCAAATCAAGTAATATCGTCCGAAATTGAAGATTGTGGGTTGATTGCAGGCCGGAGATGAAAGTCCTAGAATAACTCAGAGTCGGGCGATGCAGAATTCAGTGTTGGGAGAGATAGAGGGAGGCTATTATGGGTATCCAATAGGATTCGAAACCCAATTTGAATTTGGAGGATAAGACCCGAACCACTAAACTGCAAGTTTATTTTAGCTTGATCCGCAGTTAAAATATTCATAATTTAGGTAAAACTCAATAAATTTGAGCCTTTTTGCCATTCTAGTTTTAACTAAAATTCTCTTACTCAAGTCTTTGAATAAATTCTAGAGGGAGGGTTCAAAAATATCTTTGTCATGGTGTCATATTTTTCTTTTTACCATATATTATATATTATTTACTTATATTTATTGTAATAATTTGATTCCCTTACAATTTCTCCCTCTGTCTGAATTAGTGAAGGAAAATTACTTTTTTTAAATGAAAAAAACATTTTTATCAAATTTATTAAATTTAATATTAAATATATTAATTTTTTATTATTTTAATAATTTAAAGTATAATAAAGAAGAAGTGTAATTTTCTTCTATTTCGTAAAACGTTACAGGGTCACATGCGGGGCTAAAATCGCGGACTAAAGAGCGTCAACTGCAAGTCAATAATGCTCCAGCTTTCGATCCAAATTTTCTTCTAACTCAATTCAATTCAATTCATTTGGGCAGGAGTTATTTCAATTTATTTATACATAAATTTTATTATATAAAAATTATATTAAAAATAATAATTTTTAATTTATTTATAAATGATCTATTATAAATATATTTCAAAATATATATAATTCAATAAAAATAAATTTTAAAACTACTATTATAAATAAAATATTAGAAGATACGTAAATTTTTTATATAATATATATTTTAAGTTAAATAAAATAAAATTTAGCCAAATTTTTACTAAATTTAATTAATTTCAGAATGATATTGATATAATTAAAATAAAAATTATAAATAAAATTAAATAAATTATTTTTTATTTACACCTAATATAATTTTTAAAAAATTATTTAAAATGAAAACTTATTCTAACCAATTTCAAGAGTAAATGTGAAGATCGGTAATACTTGTTTTTTTTGGGGGGGGGATAAAAGGATTGATAATATTTTTTTAATGCATACGAGCATAATATTTTTTTATACCACAAAAATAAAACGAAAGAATCAGTGTCAAATGACTATTTTATTCATTCAATAGAATGCTTTTCTATTGAATAGTCATTCTCAATAAAATGCTCTAAGTAAATCCTATTTTTCATTTACGTAAAATTTAATTTTTTTAATTTTATTTTTGTAAAATTTATTTTTTATTTTTATTTTTATAAAATTAATTTACTTAGTATTCATATGAAAATTAATTTATCAAATATGATCTCTTTTAAAATAAAATTGGATAAAATAATATATCATAAGAATAAAATTGATATAAAGTATGGACAAATCTCAACTTCACTGCTTGAAAAGCATTGTAGTGAATGGATAAAATAGTCATTTCATATGAAAGACAAGGAACGGGAGCCGTAGTCATTTCCTACAACCTACAACAAACTCCGTCGATTACTTTGTGAACCTTTCTTTTGATGGAATGGTGAACCTGTGACATTTGTGAACCTTTCTCCCCAAGGAATGGCGAGCCTTTGACCATACTATGAGACAAGAAACTGGAATACTCACCATTGATAGCATTTGAAATGACTATTTTATTCATATGATTTAATTAAAAAATATATTAAAAATACATATAATTTAATTAAAAAATAAAATTAATTAAATTGTATCATAATAATAAAATTTAGAAGGTATAATATATATTTTAAGTTAAACGAAATAAATTTTACTAAATTTAATTAATTACACTGACATTAATATAATTAAAATAAAAATTATAAATAAAATTAAATAAACTAAATATTGTTTAACAAAAATTTATTTAAAAATGAAAATTTATTTTTAACCAATTTCAAGAGTAAGTGTCAAGATTGGCAATACATTTTTTTTAAAAAAATAGTACTGATAATATTTTTTTAACGCAGACGAGAGCGGACTAATAATATTTTTTAAATCAAGAAAATAAAGGGAAAGAATCAGTCAGTGTCGTTTGAAATGATTATTTTACTCATTCAATAGAACGCTTTTCTATTGAATAGTCATTCTCAATCAAATGATCTGAGTAAATCCTTTTTTCCATCTACATGAAATTTAATTTTTTTTAATTTTATTTTTGTAAGATTTATATTTTAATTTTAATTTTATAAGATATAATTTGATCATTTTTTTTATTAATATTCATATAAAAATTAATTTATTCAATTTGATTTCTTTTAAAACAATAGTAGATAAATTAATATTCATAAAAATAAAATTAATATAAAATGTTTTATAATAACGAAACCATCTCAGCTTCACAGTTTCAAAAGTATTGCATTTAATGGATAAAATAGTCATTTCAGTCGTAAGCACAACCTACAACAAACTCCGTCGATTCTTTTGTGAACCTCTCTTCTTCTGCAATGGTGAACCATTGACCTTTGTGAATCCTCTTCAAGGAATGGTGAACCTTAGACCTAACTATGAGACGAGGAACGGGAATGGTTTGTGCAGTTCACTATTAAATGATTATTTTATCCATATAATTTAATTTAAAATAAATTTAAATAGTATCATAATAAATAAAATATTAGAAGGTATGCAAATTTTTTATATAATATATATTTTAAGTTAAACAAAACAAATTTTAGCAAATTTTTAATAAATTTAATTAATTTCATAATGATATTAATATAATTAAAATAAAAATTAGAAACAAGATTAAATAAAATAAATTTTTTATTTACACCTAAATGTAATTTAATAAAAATTTATTTAAAAACAAAAATTTATTTCCGATCAATTTCAAAAGTAAATGTGAAGATTGATAATACTTTTCTTTTAAATAATAGGATTGATAATACTTTTTTAATGCATCGAGCATAATATTTTTTATACCAAAAAAATAAAACGAAAGAATTGGTGTCATTTGAAATGACTATTTTATTCATTCAATAGAATGCTTTTCCTATTTTTCATTCACTTGAAATTCAATATCATTTTCAATTTTATTTTTATAAAATATTAATTTGATTGATACTATTTTTTTCATTAATATTCGTACGAAAATTAACTTGTTCAATTCATTCTCTTTTAAAATAAAATTAGATAAGTTAATGTATCATAAAATAAAGTTGATATAAAGATTTTACACAAATCTCGACTTCACAGTTGAAAAGCAATCTATTGAATGCATAAAATAGTCAATATTCATATAATTTAATTGAAAAATATATTAAAAAATACATATAATTTAATTAAAAAAATATATTTACATAGTATCATAATAAATAAAATATTATAAGATACACAAAATTTTTATATAATATATATTTTAAGTTAAATGAGATAAAATTTATCCAAATTTTTAATAAATTTAATTAATTTCATATTGATATTAATATAATTAAATTAAAAATATAAATAAAATAAAATAATTTTTTTATTTACACCTAAATATCATTTAACAAAAGTTTATTTTTAACCAATTTAACAAAAGTTTATTTTTAATGCAAACGAGCAAGGACTGATAACAATTTTTATGCCGAGGAAAGAATCAGCGTCATTTGAAATGACTATTTTATTCATTCAATAGAATGCTTTTCTATTGAATAGTCATCCTGAATAAAATGATTTTAGAAAGTCTATTTCCCATCTTTGTGGAATTTATTTTTTATTTTATTTTCATAGAATATTTTTTTCAACTTTGTTTTCTTATTAGTATTTGTATGAAAATTAATTTATTCAATTTGACCCCTTTAATAATATTAGATAAATTAATATATCATAAATATAAATTTGATGTATAATATTTTACAATAACGAAACCGACAAATCTCAACTTGCAGTTTTATCTTTTAATTAGTATTTGTATGAAAATTAATTTATTCAATAGTAATATTAGATAAATTAATATATCATGAAAATAAAATTGATGTCTAATATTTTACAGTAACGAAACCGGACAAATCTCAACTGCACAGTTTGAAAAGCATTCAGCCTAATGGCTGAAATAGTCATTTCATTCGTAAGACAAGGAACGGGAACCGGGTCATTTTCAACAGCCTACACAAAACTCCGTCGATTCTTTTGTGAACCTCTCTTCCCACGGAGGCATGGAATGGTGAACCGGTGACTTTTGTGAGCCTTTCTCTTCAAGGAATTGTGTGAACCTTTGACCTTATTATAAGACGAGGAACTGGAATTGTGCAGTTCACTATTAACAGCATTTGAAATGACTATTTTATTCATATAATTTAATTAAAAAATAAATTTTAATAATATTATAATAAATAAGGAGAATTCTATAGCACAAATACCAATTTTGTTGTATCCAATATGAACATCCCCACCATCAATTATCCTCCACAAAATCCAAGCCGTTAATTGGAAGCTACTTGCAACCTGTGCATCCAGTGCGCCTGCCAACAGTTTTTTTGTTTTGTTTGATTTTTTATTTCTTTCAATTTTGTTAGATAAATTAATTTAATTTCAAGTTTAGCTGTCTAACTTTAAAAAAATAATTTTAATGATGTATTATTAAGATTATAGTATTATTTTTTTATTCTAACAAATTAGTTTTTTTTTGGTATTGTCATTAAGATTTTATTTATTTTGGTAGAAAATATATTCTATTAAAATATAATAATAAATTATTTAAATTTTGAAAATGGTTCTATATATTTTATGCTAAAGAATTTGATAGAAGACAATTTCATTTTTTCAAAGAGGAAGTTATTTTTGTTAATCACTATAATTATAAATATAATTTTTTAATAATCAAGTATGAAGATAATATATTACTTCTTTATTTATATAGAAATACATAATTTTTGTTTAAAAATATCTTTTAAAAAACGAATGAAGACCAAGTGAATCCTAGAATTATAAGGATGCCATTTCTTAATTTCTCAAAATATGAAAGACAACAAATTTTTTAGTTGTACAATAAAATTCAAAATATCTTCCTAAATTTTCTCCATTATAAAGGTGATTTGTTTTTTCCTTTAATTTTCTTTGTTTGTAACTAACATGATTTTTCATGTTTAAACTTAAAAAACCCTTTAATAATAATGATAATAATAAATAAAATGCATTATTATTATAAAAATATTATTTATATATATTAATAATAAAAGTGATTAATTTATTGAACACATTTAGGATTAAGCTTAGAATACAAAGGAAGGTAAAATCTTCATAAAACACCTAATGCTACTTGGGATAAATGTTGTTTGATTGGTAGAAATAGCATAAGAAGTATCACTTTCTAAGAAGTAAAAGATTATTAAACTCTTTGGTTGGCCATTAGCGGTAAAAATGAAAAAAGTTTTACTTCTCATAAATTACAAAAAATTTCTTACCCACACCTCTCATAAGGAAAATTTTTCATGTATTTGTAAATAGAAATACAAAACTATTCATATTTAATTTAATTAATGATCACTTTAACTTTTTAATTCTAAATAAAAATAAAAGTATATTATATATATGATTTTATTTATCATTTTATATTATTATCTTTATTACTTATAATTTTAATATTTAATTATAAATATAATAATTATGGATTTATCATATGATATATATATTATACAAGATTAATTATTTATTGTATTAATGATTAAACTAATATTTTTTACATTACATTTCATTTAATTATATTAAGATAATATAATATTTATTATATAATTATCTTAATAGTTTTATATAATTTTATTTGATTTTTAAATTAAATTAAAAAAATAAAAATTATAAATTAAAAAAATTATGATTAAAAGAGAGATTAAAAATATGATTTTTAAAAAATTAGAAATAATTAAAATTTATTGATATTTTTTATTTTTATATTATAATTTTGAAGTATATATTAATTATTTTGATAATATTTTAAAGAAATTTCAATTTTATGCTCATTTAGAAGCAAAATATTCCAAAATAAATCATATTTCTTTTACATTTTTGTTTTCTATAATTTTTTTCAGGATGGCTAAATTCTAAGTGGATATCACATTAACCAAGTTAAAGTTTGAAGAAGTAAAACTTATACTCAATACATGTGAATTTTTAATTGAATTTTAGATGGAAACTAGTTTAGGTAAATAAAGTATTAATAATTAAAATCAAGTAGGTAAACTACAATACTTAAAATTATAAATAGGTTAAGTAAAAAAAAATAAAATTATAAGTGGGTAAAGTATAATTTTTTTAATAAAAAATGTTATATCATCAAATGTATAATAATTAATTTTATTATTGACAAGAAAATTTTTTAAAATTATTTAATAATATAAAAACAGATTAAAAAAATGGTGTGAAAAGCTCATGTTGCATCGTTTTTTATGTCAGCACGTGATTGGATTGAATTCCAAAAACCACCGTTTACTTGTTAACCAGTCAGTGTTTTTTTTTTAAGACACATGTCAATAACTGATTGAATTAAATGTTGTTGTATAGGGTACAATATATGATTTGTACCGTAGAAACCTCAAATAAATAAAATATTAGAAGATACGTAAATTTTTATATAATATGTATTTTAAGTTAGATGAGATAAATTTTAGCAAAATTTTTACTAAATTTAATTAATTTTATAATGATATTAATATAATTAAAATAAAAATTATAAATAAAATTAAATGAAATAATTTTTTTTACATCTAAACATCATTTAATAAAAATTTATTTGAAAATGAAAATTTATTTTTAACCAATTTCAAGAGTAAGTGTGAAGATTGGTAATATATTTTTTTTTAAAAAAAGGATTGATAATTTTTTTTAATGCATAGGAGCCAGAACTATAATATTTTTTATACCAAGAAAATAAAAGGAAAGAATTAGTGTCTTTTGAGCTGACTAATTTATTCATTCAATAGAATGCTTTTCTATTGTATAGTCATTCTCAATAAAAGGCTTTGAGTAATTAAATTTATTTTTTTAATTTTATTTTTGTGAAATTTATTTTTTAATTTTAATTTTATACAATATTAATTTAACCAATTTTATTTTTAATTAGTATTCATTTGAAAATTAATTTATTTAATTTTATATATTTTAAAATAATATTAGATGAAATAGTGTATCATAAAAATAAAATTAGCATAAAATATTTTACAATAATGAAACCGGACAAATCTCAACTTCACAGCTTGAAAAGTATTGTACCAACTGGATAAAATAGTCATTTCACGCGGAAGACAGGGAACGGAAACCTTGCTCACTTCCTACAACGGACAACAAACTCCGTCGATTACCTTGTGAACCTCTCTTGTCACGGAATGGTGAACCCGTCTCGGTGTGACCTTTGTGAACCTTTCTCTTCAAGGAATCGTGAACCTTAGACCTCACCATAAGACAGGGAACTGGAATGGTTTGTGCAGTTCACTATTAATAGCATTTGAAATGACTATTTTATTCATATAATTTAATTTAAAATATATTAAAAACACTTATAATTTAATTAAAATTAAATTTTAATAGTATCATGATAATAAAATATTAAAAGAAATGTAAATTTTCTATATAATATATATTTTGTATAAATGAAATAAATTTTAGCAAAATTTTTAATAAATTTAATTAAATAAAATTATATATAAAGTTAAATAAAATAATTTTTTATTTACACCGAGGTGTCATTTAATAGGAATTTATTTAAAAATGAAATTTTATTTTGAACCAATTTCAAGACTAAGTGTGAAGATTGGTAATACCATCTTTCTTTTTGAAAAAAAATAAGATTAATAATATTTTTCTAATGTATACGAGGGAGGATAGATAATATTTTTTATACCAAGAAAATAAAAGGAAAGAATCAGCGTCGTTTGAACCGACTACTTTATCCATTCAATAGAATGCTTTTCTATTGAATACTCATTCTCAATAAAATGCTTTGAGGAAATTCTATTTTTCATCTACATGAAATTTTTTAATTTTATTTTTAAAAAATTAATTTGATCAATTTTATACTTTTATTAGTACTCGTATGAAAATTAGTCTATTTAATTCGATCTCTTTTAAAATAAAATTAGATAAAGTAGTATATCATTAAAATAAAATTAATATAAAATATTTTACAAACCGGACTTAGGTACGCAGTCTGAGCAGCATTCTATTGAATGGATAAATTAGTCAACCGTGGTCATTTCCTACAACCGACAACAAACTTATTTTGTGATTCGTTTGTAATCTATTCATTTGTGCAGTTCACTATTAACAGCTAACCTTTCTCTTCTCTATTTAAAAGGTTAGAAACATCAACTGCATCACAGTCATCTCCCAAATTATTGCCATTCTTTCACTTGTTTTGCTCCTTTTTTTCTCTTGTTTTGGCGTCAAAGCTCAAAAATAAAATACAGAAAGATCGCTAAAATGCCTTCGATTCAATTATTTCAAGCTCGACAGAAGTAGAAAGGTATGACATATCTCCCTTCTTTCTACAACTTTCTCAGTTTAGTTTCACCTTCTTATCTCTATATAATTAATGTTTAATGTGATGATTGTTATGGTAGTTTAAAATTTTTAAAATTCGAATGATGTGATAAAATTTAAAATTATTTGATTGATATTATTTAATTATAATTATTTTTTTTAAAGGATGTGATTAATTATTTTTAATTTAATAATTTTTTTAAATTGCTATATAACTCCAAATTTTATAACTCTCAAGACACTCTAAAATTTATTAATCTTTACTTGAGGTCCAGGTCAAGAAAAAAGAATTTACTTGTTTCAAATTTCAAATTTGATTATTTAAGTAGATCGGATATCTTTTTCATGGAATAATTTTATATTGAACTCAAGTCATCAAGAATTGAATGTTTTCATTCTTAAATTAATTTTTTGATAAATTTTAGGAGCCTTCTATGGTTTAAATTTACTTTTGTTTGCAAGCCATGCCGCAGGAATTGGGGTGTTGGATTTTCAACACGTGAATTATAGACTTTAGGAGAAAAAGCTTGCTACTTCCTTGTAGTGAATGCGGAATCATTGATAAGGCCAATCAAACATTTCGAAAAAATATATGCTACGCATACGTGAATTAAAAATTTCCTTCTTGGTCGTCTGGATTCTTTTCTTTTTTTTTTTTCTCAATATTTTTTGTTCTAAACTAATTTTGTTTCTCTCTATTAAAAGCCTAAGTTAATTTCTTTTTCTTCTTTGCCACAGACCAATGGCGCAGGAAGAAAATTCGGCATCACCATTACAAGCACGTATAATATCTGATTATTTTAACAGTTGGAGGTCACGTTCGATATCAATATCAAATCCAAAATAATCTTTAATTGAATGGCAGAGAAACTTGATGGTAGCCATTTTTGTCACTCTGTCCTTGTATGTTCTGGATTGTATGGTAGAATACAAACTTCGAAGTCGAACTAATGACTTCAAACTCAAAATTGTCAAAAGATTCATTCCATTACTCGGAATTCTTGTTGTTG
>JAIUCU010000278.1:0-123615 GCA_020226215.1 Sindora glabra
AAACTATGTCATCACCTTTTTTCTTTTTCCTTGTAAATTATAATTTAGAAGGAGAAAATATTAGAGGTTTATGATTGATTCTCTAAAACCTTCCTTGTTATTTTGTGCAACTTGTAGATTTTTTTATACATAATAACATGTGGAAAGAAAATCCATCCTTAACTATATATTTTTGTTCTTTTCATTTCTTCCATTTTCTCTTGTCATCTTCCCTTATCTTCCTCTTTTAGACTTTCAAACATAGCATTAGGAAAGGAGTTGCTTTTATCTACTACCATGACACCATAATTATTTTGTCAATTATATGCAAGAAATATATGGGAAATAAAGCCCTTAACTTATATAAACAGAGGTACCTACAAAATAAAATGAACTTTGTGGTGATAAAGAGAAAAAGGAACCCTAATATATAATATTTTTCCTGTTTGTGAGCTTTAGTAAATAAAGGGAAGAGAAACCCTCTAACATTTCCCAACAGTAATATTTTTGTGTTCATTGAATGTGAAGATTTTTAGAAGGTATTCTAAACATTTAAATAAGGAGAAATCGAGAAAGGGAAAGGAAAATTATCATCAATACTAGTATTAAATCAAGGCTATTATGTCACATGCTCTTTTCGTACATACAGCCAACTTTAGATCCACGTCAAGCTACAAGCTATCTACATCCACTTCTCTCCATTTTTTTTAAATATTGTGACTTCAAATTTTGTTTTTTTAATTTTTATATATTATTTTACAACTCACAAATTATTTATTTACTCTATCTTATTACATTTGTTTACAGATCATTCTTATTATTTACATATCAACTATTTCATTATTAAAATAAGATTTTATTTCCTTCTATATGTTACCTTCCTAATAATCTTTTATGTTGTCAGTGTCATGTTCATTGCCTCATCTCTTTCTTACTCTCATCCCTTTGCATTCATTATATTAAGGAGTTATTTGTGCGTCATTTTCTGCAATTTTTAGTTGCCTCACATTTCTTTTTTTTTTTAATAAAATTAGTCCTTTATTTCTAACCACACTAAATATTTTATTCAAAATTTTTCTCTGTAATCATATAAATTATCTTACTCTTATCTTCTTAATCACAACAATTATAGGTATTTCGGTTTCAATCATAATAATTATTGATGATTTTAATTTCGTGAATATTTTTTATTTTATCCATAAGTTTTCACTTTGATTTGTACAGCTCCTTAAAATTACTTGAACAATTTATTTTTTATATTTGACTAGACATTTGACATTTCTATAATTATCTATTCAAATTAATCTAAAGTTGAAATTCACTACCCAAATTACTGCATTTTATCTATTTATATTCTCATCTGAGACTTTATATATTTATTTACCTCAAATATATGCTTCTTCACTAATTGTGGTTTATGTTTCAAAGTAATTTGAAATTAAAAATATTATTTAAATAAATATTCTTTTCTAAATACATTAAATATCATGTTCAATTTTTTCTCCCTAATCACATAAAATAAAATTATTCATAATTATTGTTAACCATTAGTTTTTTAAATATTATTGCAATTTTACTCTTAATATTTTCCACCTAAAATTATTTGAATAATTTACTTTTTGCTAATATAAGTTATTGTTATTTGACTAAACAATTTAAAATATAAAATTAATTAAAAATAGTGGATCAAGTAATTTATCTTATGAAAATTTGATTATTTATTTTTCATTTGATTATATTTGAAAATTATTTTTCACTTTTACATAGTTTCAATGGTAAATATTTCATTTTGAAACTCGATTGTAATTTTAATTTGTATATTAAAATATAACTTTATGATTATAGTTTAATTGTGGCTTCAATTTATATAATTTTAATAATAATTAATTGTAGTTTCAATTGTCACTTCAATTTATAGATGACAATCTTATCAACCAGCTTTTTGAATAATTATTTATTTACTTATAATTTTTCATTAAAAGTTACCAAAAAATTTATTTTTAAAAATCTTTCTAATATTATAATAGCAATGCTATTATCATTTTTATATTAGATCATTCTCAAGGCAAGTATATCACTATCTCAAATGGAGAGTGGCACGTTCTTACTTTAATTGACTCCATTTAGCATATTGTTCTTTAAAAAAGTTTCAAAAACAGATTGTTTCTTTATTATAAAAGAAATTTAAGTATGTTAAAAATTTAATATAAATAATATATATTGATTGTATTTAGGAATTTAAGTTTAAGATTGCCGTTGCGTTGCGATCTTCATGATTGTAGGTGATATGTTCATCATAATGCAGATTACAGTTATTGGGGCCGTAAATTTTTATAAAACTTGCACATATAGAATAATTAAAATATTGACATTGTAAGCCAAATAAATCTAATTTATTGATAAAATAGTAATATAGTATTACTAGTTACAAATACAATAAACAATTTTATCAACTCAAAATTCTAAATTTGGCTAGACAGTAGCATGTGACGGTCATTTCACTTACACATTTCATTTTTTATGCTTAACAAATGGCTGATAAATATTGGTGAGAGGCAACGTTTATATATTATATATTTTCCCTTGATAAAATAAAAGCCATTAGCATGCTAGGACATTTCACTTCTGTGAACTTTGAATGAAGCGAAACAGAGTGATAGAAAATAGGCTTCACAAGTTTGCTACTCTTACTTAAAGCTCTCTCCTTTTCTATATCCCTCTCCCTATTTTAGCAAAAGAAGGAATTTTAATCTCATTTTCTAATGGGAAAATAGTTACAGACTATAGAGCACCAAAAAATTCACTAGCTTTGGGAGGAAGATAGAGATTATTCACGCACTCCCTTTGACAATCTATGGGTAGAAAAAATGCTTGATTTTGATGCTAGATCATGGGCTTGTATTTGTTTAGAAGAAGAATAGTATGTTGCTATAATTAAGTGTTTGATTTCTGCTCTATTTCTTGTTTAAATTTTCTAAATTTCTTCTCTCCAAACAGATAGTTAAGTTTGATGAAGGTCGTTGAGAGTCTCCCCTAAAATCATTTGTTTTCACTGTAAAAATTTATCACTTGTTTTTTAATCTTTGAAAATTTTGATTTGGGGAAGCTACAGAAAAATTTCTCAGTTTGCATGTAAAATGTGCTGAAATGCATCTCGTTATCTCTGCATCTCCCTGCAACACCATTGCATTGCGTCCATTAAGAACCGCAATCAGTGTGAATCAAAATCACAACGCAAAAGCGGGCTGATGCGAATCCACTCCCTTCTGCATCTGAGATATTGCGTCTGCATTTTATTATTTAGTCCGTTATTTGAATCCTGATTGTATTAATTAATTATATATTCTATCTTTTATAAAGATATTTGAAAACCAAATTTACATTTATTTAAATTTTATCAATATTTTCATTTTATTAATTTTCATATGCTACGTTTTAAATTAAATATGCAATATAATGTGGTAAAATTTATAACTTCATTACTATTTATATTCCTTTTATGTACTACATTATTTGTGTTATTCACTTATATTATTTATGATTCAAACACCATTACATAGTTTCTTTTTACTATAAAAAAAATTTTAATTAATTAAATTAATTTAATGTATATTTTATTTTTAATTCTTATTGCTTTATAATTGATGCATTTTTTTTTTTCTTTTATGTGCTCCATTACATATTTTCCCCTTTTTTCCTTTTCTCATGTTCGTTCCTTTGATTTACAATTCAAACTCTAATATCACTTATACAACAATATATTTTTTATTATAAAAATATTTTAAAATAAATTAATTTTTATCTAATTAAATTAATTAACTATATAATCTATTTTTAACTTTACAGTGTTACAAATGATACTTTTTCTAATTTATTATGTTACATACATATTTTTGACAAAATCTTTGCGAATCATGGGTTTGGTATGTGCGGGATTTATGATAGAAAGGGGAAAGGAGGGGGATCAAAGTGGTTGATTAAGTTAGGACTTCTCCCTCCTAGATGTTTAAAAAATCTCCAATAACCTTTAAAAAAACTAATATTGAAGGATGTTGCTCTCAAAGACACTAAATATCACTTAAATTAAAAAGTTTTCGTTTATAAAACATAATATTTGTTTAATGTTGTTAAATATAAAAAATACAGTGAAAAATAATAATCCTTTATTTTAAGAAGAATTTTTTTTACAATCATAATATTATGCATTAATTTTTATCATATATAATAATTTTAGCTTATATAATGAAATATTTTTATAAAAATATTTTCAAACAAAATAAATGAAGTCTAAACCATGTATCCCCCTCATTTCTTTCCTTTGCCTTACCGTTTGTTTCCGTTCTTCTGTAAACCACTGAACAAACTATCAATTCTACCTTTGTTTTATGAAAATTGAAAAATAGGGTCTAACTCCCCACACAATCACTTCTAACTTACACGCAAACGAGGAACTTGAGTGTGAGAGAAAATAAAATTGGAAGTAAACGTCAACTCCGTAGGCCAAAACTAAGATCAGAGGTGTGTTTCGAGACGTGGCTTATTTGTGAAAGGGAGCGAGGGTTAAAGTGAGAACAGAGTGAGAGTGACCGTTGTTATTTTATTGGGTGAAATGCCGTAGATAGCAAGGAATATGCCTAACGCTTCATTCTATGCCAAATAGTATGGTATGTGTGCTGAGCAATCGGTGTACAGTTGGCGTCATAGAATATGCCTAACTGCCTTGTTCCAATGTGACCCATGACCAAATGCTTTTATATTATAATTGCTAAATAAGTTAATTTTCCGGGAGTCCAAACAAATCAGGCATTTTTATTTTATACAATCTCTTTTTTACATTATTATCATATAATAATATTAAATTAATATTTTAATAATATAATGATATTTATTTTAAAAATTTTATTTTTTATTATATCTAAAATTCAAACATTCTATTTGATATGTGTGAATTAAGAAGATTGCGATTACTAAAAAATAAATAATATACACATGCAAATTATTTGTTTTTTTCGTTTCAAGAGAAAGCCGTGCGTGGATTTAAATTTGGAGTTTTGTTTTATAAGAAAAAGGGACCTATCAAAATTATGTTTTTTTTTTAATTAATGAATTATGTCTCCTTTTTATTTTCGACACTAAACCAATGCATGAAGGACATTTGGGTCATTTCGCTCCACAAACTCCAAAATTATTAATCGTCCCTCCACCCTATAACTTCAATGCTTGCTGGCTGGCGTCTTTTAGCTTTCGCATTTCTTTTCCTTGTTATCCGTTCTATGGTAATAAATCATAAATGAAACCGATTAAATGTCAGTGGACGGTTTTACGCTTCGTCATCCTTCATCTGATATGTTTGTCCGTTAAATCATCTGACGAGCTGGTACCACCGGCCAGGGCGCCGGAGCGGCAGCTTCAGATGCGAGCCGGTTCGGCCTTGAAGATCGTGCTGTTTGCGGACTTGCATTATGGCGAGGCTGCTTCGACGGACTGGGGCCCACTTCAGGACATAAATTCAACCAGAGTCATGAATAAAGTGCTAGAAGATGAAACTCCAGGTGATGATGCCAGATGTTTAATGTTTGCTTGTCTTCTTGCTTCGGTTTTTTCCCCTGTTTTCCAATTCATTGGCTGTTTCACATTTTCCTAAGACATGATTGTCTTAAGTCTAATCGAAGTTCTAATTTTAATTCATTTTTTTTCCCGTAAACCATTTTCCCAATCAAATTAAGTTGTTTGAGAGAGTAGGACTGGAGTAGTTTGCTTTTAAGCCGTAAATATCTGGGTAGATCGGCTGGGGATATTAGAGAAATTTGTTGCGAGTATACATAAGATTTATAGGTGAATTCTCCCGTGAAAGTGTGGAAAAAAATTTATTAATAGTGATTAAAAAATTATAAAATTATAGTTGAAAATCTTTCAATCCACTATTTTGTAATCTTATAATGAATCATTTTTCGTCTGTAATTATTTCCTTCTAAAATTTGAAACCCGTTCTAGTGGAACTGTTCACATGTGATTTATTGCACTACTAGATGTCAATGCTTGGTTGTTTGAAGATGAAGATATTATTTTTTTACTGATTGATATTAGAGTGTGGTTAGATCCTATGCGAGTAAAGGTGTTTATAAGTCGAGTTTTTTTTATTTTTTTTTTCTGAGATCATAAGTTGAGTTACTTGATTTTATGTCAAACTTTTTATGCATAATTATATAAAATGTATTAGTCCAAGCATGATCCATTTATTTTTGAAAAATTAGCTCGTCTTGATAAAAATATTATAGAAAGTTCAAGGTCCAACTTAAAAGTTCAATTATTTTATTTTTATTATTATTTTAGATAAAAAATAAAATTTTATATAAAAATATATTTAAATAAATAATATAACTTTAAACACATAAAATATTTAATTATATTAAATTAAGTAATTTTTGAGATAATTAAATGTAATTTTTTTTAATGTGTGTATGTGTCTATATAATATATATTATATATATTATATATATATATATATATATATATATATATATTTGTATTTATGAAAATAAAATTATAAAATTGAGTTGGAGTAATTTGATTCATATAATCATTCAAGCCCGACGTAAATATTAAACAACTAACTAATACTTGGGTTTTGTGTGATATTTAATTTATAGAATCTTTTTGACATGCTTGAAAATATGTTAAAAATTATGTTAAAAGAATGTTAAAATCTCATATTTAGTTCAAAATTTAGAAAAATATTTCTAGAAATATTCTTAATATAACATTCTCCTAAAATTTTTACATGAGAAGGTGATTATTTTACATTTTCATAATATGAAAATATTTTACTAATATAAATAGATTATTTTATCCATTATTCATTAAAGTCTTATCATGATTAATTCTCAATTTATCATCATCTCTTATTATTGATTATTATTTGCCACCACCCACTGCCATTAACCATTTATAATTAGTGACTACTGCTCATTGCCATTTTCTATTGATAATAACCACCCACCACCACCATCGCTAGTGATTACTATTAATTATTACTTATCATTGATGGCCATCATCAACTATTACATACTGTTATTAACCCCTATCCATTACCGTTCATTGTTGGCCACCATTATCCATTACTACCCATTTCTGATAATTATTATCAATCATCAATCACTAATGATGATCATCATTTACCACCACACATAATTGCCCACTGCCTAGTAGTAATTTGTGAATATTGGTAACTTTTCAAGTCTTACATTAGATACAAAAGCTTATTCTAAATGTATATAAATGACATTCCTATGTGAGTTTATTAATAGATATATTCATAGTAATTTTGTATACATAAAGAATCAAAGATAACTGTTGAATTTAAATTGTGAATAAATAATTTTATTTTGTTTTAGAATTAAAAAATTCTGAAAAGACATAATTATTTATAAAAATTATTTTAATGAGAAGTCATTTTGAAAGACATGATTGTTTACAATAGGTATATAGTCAAAAGTCATTTTGAAAAGACATAACTATTTGCAACAAATATCCAGTGAGAGGATACATTTATTTAATAATTATAAATAGGACTTTCTATTATCCTAATTTTTAATATTTAAGATTAGAGAATTTTAAATTTTATTGTATTTTAAAAGTGTAAAAGCTTTTAAGAAAGTGTAATATATGCATCAAAATAGTTTTTCTCTTATTTTATCTATCTTTATTGCTTTCTTTTTATTTTATCTCTCTTTACCATTTTTTAGTTACTCCATCTCCACATCTATTTTTTCTAACAGCACCCACTATTATTAGCCATTATTACTATCAGTACTTATAATTGGTTATCATTTTTGTCTACCACCTAATGTTGGTGACTTTTGTTCATTACTACTTATCGTCATTAACTACTATTCATCACCATCCATTCCTACTAACATTTTTAAGAGTATTTCTTATTGAATCAAATATATTAATGTTACATTTCTAAAAATAAAAAAATTCTTAAGAATCACATTCTTAGGAATATTAAGATTTTTAAGAATATTTAATTCTGTAAATCAAATACTACCTTAAAAAAGAATCAAAACCATATAATTTTTTAAGGTTAGGCTTGTCGGATTGTATAAATCGTCCAATCCATAAAAATGTCTAGGTATGATAAAGTTAATTTGAGATAGTAAGAGCTTAATGTAATTCTATGTGTGAGATAATAGGGGTACTTAATGGGTCAGCTCGCATAGCTTACAAGTCGGGCTAATTTAGACTCGATTTACTAAGGCCCGTATTTTATGCAAACTTATTTTAATTAGTTCAGTTCGTATAAAAACCTATAAAATCCCTATACTTTGCCTTATTAATAAGCTTGGCTTGTGGCCTGTATAAGCTTGGTTTGCACGAGCTTAGCCTATTTAGGCCTGCATTTTAACGAGCCTGATTTTGGTAAGCTTGGTCTATGAAAAGCCCATAGACCGATTTGCCATTCCGATAGGTCGATGGCCCGTTAAACGCTTCTATGAGATAAGGATGATGGATAAGGATAATGCTGCTATAAAAACAATTATTTCAATTGTATATGAGATGAACAAGATAAACAGTGATGCCAAAAAAGGAGCTAGTTTAATTCTACAGGAAAGTTTAATTAGGGGAATATGTAGTTTGTTAATGAAGTAGAGAAGTGAAGGTAAATGATTTTGGCCTAAGCAAGAGTAAAAGTTGAAGTTAATGATAATTAAAGATGAATATTTGAAGATATTATACTCATTTATGAGAGTATTTTTAAGATTTGGTGTTTTTACAATGATGGAAATGATTGCAAATGAGAAGATCATGGATAAACTCTAGTAAAACTTATGATGCTTAATTTAGGGAAAGTTGTTTAATAGGAATATGGTTTCTTTAATTTGAGGAAATTTTAATGATAGAAATCTCTCATAATTGATTAGTCTTATTTAGAAACAAAGTGTAATATGAAAATTGATGAAAATAATAATTTTTTTGTTAATGTATAGATCATTAAGTTTGATTCAAATTCTAATTAAAATTAATTAGTGTTAGTTTTTTATTATGAGTTATCTTCTTAATAATAAAAAGATGGTTTCTTTAATTTGAGAAAATTTTAATGATAGAAATCTCTCATAGTTGATAACAAATGATTGGTCTTATTTAGGGAAAAAAGTGTAATACAAATATCAATGAGAATGATAAAAGTTTTGTTAATATAAAGATTATTAAGTTTGATTTAAATTTTAATTATAATCAATTAGTGTTAATTTCTTATTATGAGTTATCTTTTTAATAAAAATTATATTTTTTGTACTAGATTAGAACTTAGATTATTTATCAAATAATTTTTAAATTATATATTTAGAATTATAATTTTTCAAAAAAATTTGAAAATAATTTTTCAAGCAGAATTTTTTAAAAAAATAAAAAATTATTTTTAAAAATAGCCTACAAACATATCTTATGAATTTTTTTTTTGTAAATAATAATTATGATGTTTTATTTTCACGAAGGACTGCGTTGAACGTACCGCTCGAGCATAGAATTTTTTGAGTGTCGTGGACAAACCGACGTTTCTGTCATTTTGGTTCCGCCAAGCCCATCGCCAAACTTGAAACTTGGCTCAAGCCTCCGGACTCCGGTCCACCCAATTTCAGCCGTTTGTCTTCGCTGGAACTTGTTTCCCTCCTATGGGTTGGACAATTTTACTCTCGCTGTTTCTGTTCATCGTCACTGTAGGATCATGGTCGCAAACAATCCGGCTATGCGCAACAGGGCTTCAGATGCGAGCTGGTGCCACCTTCAAAATCGGTCTGTTTGCAGACTTGCATTTCGGAGAGAACGCGTGGACAGACTGGGGTCCACTCCAAGACATAAACTCCATCAGAGTGATGAACAAAGTACTTGAAGATGAAGCTCCAGGTGATGAGCTTTATTGTTATGGCCGTTTTTTTTCCTCGTCGTCTCCTTCCTTTCAAGTTCCCTTCAGAATTACGAAGTAAAAGCTGTTTTTTTCCCCCAAAGTGCGGACCCTTATCTCGTTGGATTTGTCGTTTAGTGAGTGGATTTAGGAAATTTGATTGTAAGTCTGAATTTGTGAAAGGGAAGAATTTAATCTACTGTAGTGCAAAACAGAAAGGAAGTGATCGCAGTAGGAGCTCTGAAGAGCACTTCGATGGCCAAAGTCCGTGAGACTAACAGAGGATAATCTCTCTGAGTAGTGAGAGAACAAGGATGGATTTTCTATAGGGGTACTCTTAGTCATAGGTAGTTAAGTCGTTACGAACTTTTGGTTATAACCTCGTAATAATAATAATAATAATCAAAATGTTAGATTCTTGCTTGGTGATTAGAAAGTCCAACAGTAGGATTGGTTGCTTCATTCTGAGGTCCGAGCGTTCCAACTGCTCAGTACTGTTCTTCATTTTCTGTTTTGTTGTGTTAGCATTATTGTTCTTCAAAATTTCATGAGTACCAATTGCCAATGAACTTTTATTTGTATGACAGATTTCGTAATATATCTGGGTGATGTCATTACGGCTAACAATATCATGATTCCAAATGCAAGCCTGTATTGGGATCAGGCAATCTCTCCGGCAAGAAACCGAGGCATACCATGGGCTAGTGTATTTGGAAACCATGATGATGCTCCATTTGAGTGGCCATTGGACTGGTTCTCTGCTCCTGGAATTCCTCAAATTCACTGCCCTGCAACCAATTCTTCATATTCAGGTACTAAGTAACATGTTATATGTTGGTATGAGATCAAAAGGTTGCAACTATTGTCATTATTACATTTTTGTTTCTTATATACATGAAAACTAAGCCCAAAAGATGCTAGGAAGGATTCAAGCAGGGAAAAACCAGTGAAGGAGCAAGTGTTGGTTTTGGTTGTTAGACATGAGCTAGAAAAGTTTTCCAGTAAAATGATGGTAATTGCTGATGAATAATGTCTGAAGCTGGTACCTGAGTAGATGTGTGATGTGATTTTACTTGTACATGTGGAATGCTCAGAAGCATTGAGGCCATTACACTAGCTGGAGATGGCTATACCAGCTCTAGCTGGTGATAGGTTGGATACAGACTGGTAGCAGGATGGTTTTGGCTTTCTTCTGATGAATACAATATATCGATGTTGTTCAATTGTAGTGATATTTGTTTTCCTATTTGTCGTATTAAAAGGGTGTTCTCTTGAGAAATCTAGGGGAGTATGTAACAAAAAGCAAAAGGAGGCCAGAGATAAATCGGGAAGAATGCAGGAAATATTAATGAATAATGGACAGTTTAATGCATAAGAATTAACCCAGATCCTCTATTTATATGGAGGTACTAAGACATGCATGAAAATCATACCATTTATCCTCATACCTTAACATGTTGCATTTGCTGAACATATATACAGCAAATGGTATTTTATAATCTTGGATTTTTTAGGTGAAGAAGAAGAGGAAGAAGAAGAATGCAACTTTAAAGGGACAACAAGATTGGAACTGATGAAAAATGAGATGAAGAATAATGCATTATCATTTTCCAAAAATGGTCCTAGAGATCTTTGGCCAAGTATTTCCAATTATGTAATCCAAATTTCATCACCAGATGATCCACAATCACCAGTGGCTTTTCTTTACTTCCTTGATTCTGGTGGTGGTTCCTATCCAGAAGTAATATCCAGCAGCCAATCTGAATGGTTCCAAAGAAAAGCTGAAGAAATTAACCCTGATTCAAGGTAGAAAAAACCATAATGTTATATCAGATTCTTATTTTTTTTTCCCTCTATTTGAATCTCAGTTGGAAACTCTTTTTACTCAACTAACTTGGAAGAACCACATGTATATACATACATACATACACATATATATAGCATTTGAATTCCACCTGATTTGCTTCATTGCGTGAACAAAGCACTGTCTCCCAGGGTGCCTGAGATTATTTTCTGGCATATACCAAGTATAGCATACAAGAAAGTGGCTCCATTCTTTGTAATACACAAACCTTGTGTGGGTTCAATCAACAAGGAAAGAGTTGCTTCTCAAAAGGCTGAAACGGGAATCATGGATATTCTTGTGAAAAGAACTTCTGTTAAGGTATATTCTAGGACTATATATATATGGGGATTGCCAACTTGTTTGGAGGTTAGCAACCTCTACTCTTTTATTTGGAATAAAAAATGATGCTACTAATTTAATGACAATGTAATAATAATGATTATTATAGTCAATTTGTCACTGCCATTAATTTTTTAATTTAATAAATACATTTATTATGAATATGAGAAAGAATAAGTGGAGTTGACTTTAATTTTTTAAATTAATATTTTTTTATTAAAATTAGGTAAATGTCCCTTATTATTTTATTGCTATTAAATAAATAGTATGATTTTTTTCATTTAAATAAAGGGTGGAGGTTGCTAACAGCTATATATGGATGTGGAAGTTAGCAATCCTTTCTCTCTTTCTCTCCCCGCCTATATATATATATTGTAGGCTGATTGTAACAAAGTAGGATAATGCAAATTTAAATGTACATGCACAATTGATATTACTTCTATATTGTAATTGCACTATAAAATTGCAGAAACAGCTTTTTGTTTCCATTCAATTTTAGTTGATTGAGATTTCAACCATTCTTAAATTTGATATCCTATCAATGTAAAATTAATTAGGCAAATTACACGCATTTCCCCTGAGATTTAACTTAATTACACTCACATCTTTTCTAAGCGTACATGGAAAAGGGAGATCAATGTATATTTCTAAAAATATAAGAGGTATGAGTGTAATTACACTAAATCTTGGAGGAGGTGAGCATAATTTGCCCCTTTTTTTTTAATAATATTAGTGAAGAGGGAGCTGCTACATTATTAATTAAGAGTAATAATGATTTTTCACCACCAATAAAAAAGAGTTCTAATACTTTCTTAATGATGTGACTCTGCATGGGATGAGTGATGATGTAAAACTCCTTTACTAAGTAGATCAAATTTGAATCCTTTTATGATATGCATAGAAATTCTTCCCAAAGTGGTAAGAATTGGATGGCTGATCATCATATTTTGTACCAGAGATTTTCAGAATTTGGTTTGATGAATGAGCAATTGTTTTCTTTGTCATAACTGCAGGCAATATTTGTTGGACACAACCATGGATTGGACTGGTGCTGTCCATACCAGAAGCTATGGCTGTGCTATGCCCGGCACACTGGCTACGGTGGCTACGGAAATTGGCCTAGAGGAGCTAGGTTTCTGGAAATCACTCATCAGCCATTTTCTCTGAGATCTTGGATAAGGATGGAGGATGGCAATGTACATAGTGAAGTTGTCTTAAGTTGAAGGTTACTCCCACTGGTTCACAGAAATACATCATTAGTCGGTGAAAATTGGTTGCACACTTCAACATCTTTCATTAGTCTCACATATTTTTATATTTGTTGAATACGCTAATCACTCACAGTGGCCTCACATTGCGAGTTTATTGCATGTATCTTCATCTAAGTTTCTTCTTCTGGACCTGGTATGTATGTAACATTATAAAAATAATTTCCAATTCAATTAGGTGTAATTGGTTTGCAAGGAGTACAGTCGAGTGTCTACTTTTGATGATCTGATTCTATTGAGTTCAAAATCGTGATCGCTCGTATGAAGATTTTGAAATGAAAGAGTTTTATTTCCAATTATTTTGTCTGATTGAATGAACTTCGATTTGTCCAGCGTCCTGGTACAAAGAAGGCAAGCATCCATTTATATAACGGAGATACAAATCATTTGGTGGCACTTTCAGTGGTGCAATGGTATCTTCATTGGCATTTTTAGTAGTGCAGTGATATCTGGAGTTGACATTGCGGATATGTTAAATAATTTGTCCCCTTTATTATAAAATAAGAAGAAAAACATAAAATTCTACTCACGTTACCATTGAGATTGTATATAGATGTTAATTTGTATTTTTGGACTCCATTATAATCAATATTGTGCTTATATCATTGATGATTGAAACATGAACGAAAGAAACTGTTTCCCCTTCTTGCTATAAGACAACTCATGGAAAGGGGAAGATCGTAATAGAATTCAGTGAATTAATTACTTCTGCTCCATAGTCGTCTTCTTCAAAGGCAAAATCAACAAAATTCAAAGAACCAAAGAAGCCAAGCAAATGGGGATGCAGTGTAAAAAAGAAGTTAAAGCTGAGACAATGTCCAACACTTGCAGCACCAAACAGGACAGGAAGCAGTGGAAGTGCAGAAAAAGCATGCTTTGAATGCGGTTATTGCAACAGCAGCTGCTGCTGAGGTTGTCCGACTCACAGCTGGTGCTTCTTGTCCTTTTCATTATTTATCTAAAGAAGACAGAAATTTGACTGCCATTAAGATTCAAAGGCCATACGGCGGACATCTTGTAAGATTCCTCAGAACTTTGCAATCCCTTTGAATTAAGAATTAAAGCCAGTTAGCAGTTACCCTTCGTCTTCACAAATTTTCACATTTATACACATTACACAATCTAAATAATGTATAAGTAGTACAATTACCGAATTGTTAACGTGTATTATGTAGCTTGCAGTTATTTATGCAAGGATAAAATTGAATCCCTTTAGCGGAGAGTTTATATGTGAATTTGACTTCAGATCTTTTAATTTTCTGTCATTTATGTAGCTTGCAGAGATTTATGCAAGGATAAAATTGAAGCCCTTAGCAGAGAGTTTATATGTGAATTTGAGTGAAGATCTTTTAATTTTCTGTCATTCATAATTGCTCCAGTTCTCACTAATTTTTCTTTCATTCATATTTGCCCCTATTCTCACTAATTTTTCTAAAATGAAATGAGAAAGACCAGGAAAGCAAGGTCGTTGAAGGGTTGTGGGACTCCAAGCTGTAGTTCGTGGCCGAGCCATGAGAAGCCTAGTGTCCAGCACTTTGAATCATCCTTTTTATTTTTCTTGCCTTCAAATCCAAGAAATCATGTTCAAATGCAGGAAAGAGGAAAACATACTGCAGATGAGGCCCAGGAGTCTCCAAAGCTAAAAAGGATGTTCAAGAGAAGAGAACAAAGGTAAGCATATCATATTAATCAGTATTATTATTTTTGGTGTACAGAAGTAATCAACTTTGTGCAGAAAGAATACTAGCCAGGATAATCTTCAGCAATCAAATTTTAGAATGTTTTCTTCTTGCTGCTCATTGGAGAAAGTAAAATGAAAAAAAAAATGCCTAGTTAGATGAAAATGAGAAAAAACTCTCAAATCTATGTTTCAATGTTGCTACCTGCTAAAACCATTTTTTTTTTTTATAATTTTTTGAATGGTAGGGATAAAGAATTGCCTTATTTTCTATTCATGCCTGGGAAAATTATACTGAAAGGAACTTCAACAGGAAAGAAAAACTTCCTCCATTGTTGAAAAAACAGCGGCGAACAAGGATTTTGGAAGAGAGATTTTCCGTACTCTAGGCCAATGGCTGGATGAAGAAGCAGAGAAGAATGGGAAAATGAAGAATTTACGACAACATATTCAATCACAAATTATGTTGCCGAGGAAGTCATTTTCTTAGTATAGGAAGGAAATTAGTTCAGTTGGAGAAAGCAATTGTAGGCCAAATTCTCCTGGTTTTTCCGAGTTACACGGCTGTGATAAAATCTTCCAAAGCAGAGATGAGGTCAATAATGTTCACACTGAGGCAAAGAATAGGATCTCTGGATGTATTCTCCAATCAGAGTGATCTCAGTTGTCGTTCTATTTATGGTGCAAATACTAGCAATAATGGAAACAGTAGTATTGAATTTTCTCAGCATTGATCTGAAAGTGCAAATCGTGGTTATTGATTCATCCTTAGGAGTATGAACTTATAATCTATAATATGATAATCGAGTCAATTCCATGATTTTAAGTTTATTCCATACCAGATCAAACCCAATACATTTATCTGCTGTGTTGTAATCTCCGGTGCAACAGTACATAGGATCCTTGAAAGCCAAGCAACTGCGCTTGCAACCGATGACGCTTCCGTCAGAACATCTCAATTGCAGCTCTTCCAGGCCAGCGAAGGTGATGTATTCGGGGCAACTTGAGGCTTTGCAGTCGCCGGATCCACCTTCTGGAGCTATGGACATGGGGAGGTTAAATCCATTCACATTGCTAACATGATACGATTCTTGTCCGCTCTTTGATGCTGTCGTAAGTTCTGCTAATGTTGCTGGTGGTATTGCGCCGGCGCCGTTGCAGCCGACTTGAGCAGAGCCGCAATCTCCGGTGAGGCATACAGATATACCAGAATCGTTGAAGCATTCGGTGCGAGCCCAGATCCGACCCGACCATGGAGATGGAATAGACACGGATTTGAATGGTCCGATTGGCAGCTCAAACCCAGTTGTGACAATTGAGGCATTTGATCGCTGGTGGAGGAGGTTCCGGGCCAAACCGTATATGAACAGTTGTTGGTGAAAGTAATTGTAGCTGCAATAGCTAGCTCCAACACTAAACATATGATATAAAGATCAATAACATATATGACACAGACGCAAGGTTCATACTGCATTTATAATATTACACGAAATATAGCCGTTGCAGATTAATCTTAACTATAATCTTTCACAATTTTACCCAATATATTTTGTATTTTTCCACTATTTTGTAAAGGCAGAATTATTTCATCTGTGATGTCCGCCCCAGTTTAGAACCTCGAAGCAGATCAAATCGAAAGGCGTTAAGAGGAAGGGCAAAAGAAGGGACATAGCTACTCCGGCATGCTGCATGCTTACTGACCTTAGGCGTTTGTTTAGTTTTAAATGTTTGATGAAGAGATGTTGGTTCAGCTGTGTGTTTGGTTTATGTAATTAGGACGTCCCGGTTAAATTGTGAGAAATGAAGCTACAATCCATGCACCACCCTGCGCCGTTCTGCATTTGCCGCGGGAGTCGGGACTCGGGGGTCAATGCCGGATCTCTCTATAGCGTGGGGTTATAACTTTATCAGCTTCTTTTGAAATGGCTTTAATTGTTAAAATTTAACTTGCTTACACTTCATGTACCACCCCTATGATTCTGCATTTCCATGTGTGGGGGAGCTATAACTTTATAGCCATTTTTCAAATGACCATGGTGTTTAGACCAAAAACTAGGATACCCTGACTAAAAGAATTACCAGAATGGTTACAGTTGTACATGGGATATGATCTCCACCGACCATAGGAAGGGGGTGCTTTTTTTCCCCCCTTTTAATGTTTACTTATATATATTTTTGCTTTGGCTCTTATTGTTTTAATAAAAAACATTTTTAATAGAAAAGTATTATTTATATTTATATTTATTAATGAATGATATGTCATCATATATCTTATTATTAAAAAATAATAATTAGAATCATAATAATAAAAAATAAAATTAAAAATCAAACTTTAAATATAATAAAAAATATAAAATTTTTAAAAAATATGAAATACCACATAAATTAAAATTTCTTAATTTATACTAATATTTTATAACTATATTTTATATTTAGTCCAAATAAATGAATTCTTATACTTTAGTATCATAAATGTTTCAACCGTCATTCCTCTCTGAGTCTTGTGAAAAGAATTCGAGTGTTCATCAAATGATATGGCATGGACAAAATCTTCGGATTAAATGAATAAAAGGTGTGGTTGGCGGGATTTAGATATGAGGTAAAAGGCTGATTCTTTGTGACATTATTTTTCCAACCAAAATAAGATTTTAAATTTATAAATCCAACCATTCATCAGAAGTAAGCTTTTATTACTGAATCTGTTCACTTCGTTAAATGATGTAAAAGGTTGTGGGATCTGTACCTCTTACAGAACAAAGATTTTGTGCTAATTCCAAATACTTTTATCATTATAATCATGACAGGATAATAAAATCCATCCGGCCTGTTTAGGTAAAAGCTTATTGATTTTTGAAAGATATAAACAAATTTTTTTTGGGATACATAGTTTTTCCTTTCAAAGTCTGCACCGTGTTTACATGGAAAGAAGTTAATTGCATTGTTGTCCATTTTAAATGTGACAATTTTCATCTCACTAGTGTTAATGGGTTTACGAGAGTATTTTACTGGAGAAAAATACACCTAATCGTACACATGACATGACTTTATGCTATGTCTACTTGTAGTTTAAAATGTGAATAACTCATAATTTGCATTTTAACACTTCGCCTACTTGTGATAATTTTTTTTATCTAAATCTAATTGAAATTATCACATGTGCATTATCAATCCAAATTTGATCTAATTTCATTCTATCATTCCCAAATTTTCTCTTCTACATAAACAGGAAAGCAAACTGACAAGGTATTTTAAATAAGTGAAAGTTATTTTGTCAAATTTGTGGGCTGTTATAACTTTCTACGAATAGCTAGAAAATCACAATGATTGGACCCTTAATTAATTATACTATGTCCCAACTTAAAAAAATCATGTGAATATTATGTGAATATGGTTTCCATTAGAATTAATACGGAATGAAAACTCAAAATGTGAGACTGGAGTGTTAGGGTTTAAAATCATGAAGAAATTAAAGAAGAGATGACATAAAGTATATTCTTGAAGCTTCATTTTGGTGCAATGGTGGTGTAAAACGAGCACGTGAAAAATATGTATGAGATTGCATTACATTTAAGCAAAAAATAAGTATGAATGAGTAATATGTTAATTAAAAATACAAGCCATAAATTGCTTATTTTTACTCCAAATCACATAATAAATGGATTATAGAGTCATGGTGAATAAAGTATATTTTCTTCATTTTTATTTTAAGGAATTTATTCTTCGAGTGTTAATTATGTCTTTCTTAGGATGGTTAAAATATCCAACAAAGTCAAAGTAACAGCTTTCCCAAAACATTGCAACTTGTACCAGCATGGTCATGGCAAAGGCACTCACTCAGTACTCCAAAACAAGAAACATTCATTCTCGAATAAGAGAAAGACAGATCGAAGAAGTAGGAGTTCTACATTTTTTTGTAATCCATAAGTCTTCCACTTTTAAATTTTTATCTATTTCTTTTCTTTTGAAATAAGAAAAAAATTCTCACTTCAAAAGCAAGTTAAAACTTCTCCTCATGTCGAGTAAAAATATTGTTTATGTGCCCACAAAAATACATAAATGAAAATATCATACGTATTATAATTTAAAGTTTAAGAGTTTAAAATTATTATAATTTTTAGAATTTAATATTTAAAGTTTAACTACTTGAAAATTGATTTTTTTCATAAAGGATTTGAACAATTTATACGGAAATTCCTCTGAAAATTTATTTACAAGAATAGAGTCTTCCTTTTTGGACCCAGGACCATAAGTTGTTTTTGTTACCTGTTGACAAAGATTTAAAAATGCACAGAACAAAAGAAATATTTGTATAAGAAGAAGGGTCTTCTTTCTTTGGACCAACAACCTTTTTTTTTCTTTCTCGAAACCCGTCAACAAAGATTTAACACCTCAAAGAACAAGTTTATCAATCTCAATAATTGCATGGAGTGAAATTTTTTCCATGAAAAGCTATTGCCCCCGCGTTTACGGCACATATCATTGAGGAGACTGGGGTAGGCCCAGAACCTACGGGAGATTTTTAACTAGTAAGTGCATACAGATTTATATGGCTAGAAATATTGAAATAAATATAAATTCTTTTAATTTAATAATTAATTTCTTAATAATTCTTCCTTAAATTTATCTTAAATTTTATTGATAGTAAAGATATAAATTATACACTCATTATCTCCCTAAGAATTTCTCCGCAACCAACTAAAATGTGAACTCTAGACCAGACTATCATATCAAAAAAAAGTCGCGTAGGCCCGCGTCTATGACACATTAATTTCTTGTTTGTTATGTTCCTTCACCCTAGAAGCCAGAAGAAAATGTTTCACCCAACCGATAAAGGAACATGTATAATTTACAACGTTAAAGGAAAATATCAGTATTCGTAATTTGAGGATAATATATTTTTTTTATATAATTTGTGGATAATGTTAGTAGTAAATAGAAAGAGCGTAGCTTCTGAAAAATCTCCACCTTTTTCAATTTAAAATCATTCTTCTCAAAGGAGAGAGTGATTTCATTTTTTTTTTTTAGTATGTAAAATATTTTGTTAAAATGGCTGAATCGTACACCAAACGAAATATGAAATCAATCTTAGGAGAGATCAGAAATAAGCAAAAATGGAAGAGAGATATGGAGTAAAATAGCACAGAGCAAATGAAACACCAAAAATACTAGCGAAAATTAAGATCTTGATAATGGATCATACATGTAAATCAGATATCAAATCAAAATTTAGGAGGATTTTGTGATATAACCTATTAGTAGCAACTATGATAAAAATTAATCCTCCTCCCCTAATTTTATCAAGGTTGCCATACACATTTATTAATAGGAGCCTTACACATTTATTGATAGGAAAAAGAATATTGTTAAAATTAACATGGAAGAAGTAAGACTTAGGGATTTTTTTTCTTTTTTGGTTAAGAAACAGAGACAGCAAGGACGACCGAGCAATGGTTATCTTTTTTACACATTACCATAGAAGTATTTTTTTGCCGCAAAATTTTAATTATTTATTACTTAAATAAAATAAAACAATTATGGAAATCTCTTATGAACATAAAAATATAAAAATAATAAACTCAATAGTAAATAGACAAATTCGTTTCCTATAGATTAAATAGACATTAAATTGGTCTTTATTTTTATTATGACATTAATTTAGTTGAATTCCACTTTATTTGACATCAAGTTGGTCAAACTATCATATTACTATTAGATTAACTTTAAATTAATCCTGAAAAATTATGTTGATATTAAATTAGTTTTAACTTTTGTTTTGATATCAATTTAAGTATAAAAAAAAATCCCACTTAAAGTAAAATTCTTGATCCATTATCATCTTAAAATAAAATCTCTGATAAAAACCCTCATCTAAAATAAAATCTCTAATTCCTATTACTTAATGTAGAAGAAAACTTCACTTAAAGTAAATTTCTTAAAGATTGTGTCATCCTAACTATAATTAAATAGGGATAAATTCTGGTAGAGATGTTAAAAACTATCAATGTATGTTTGCCTTTAACTATGTTACTACAAGGTATGAAGCCCCATCTCAAATAATGAGATGCTCCACATGTTGTATGGATCATTTCTAGAGGCTACTACTTTACTTTCAATATCAATTGATTGGAACCTTTTCAAATCTCATTTCAAATATTCTTGCTTTTGTGTTTATTGTTTATAAATATGAAATTGAAACTTTTTATTGTTTAGTTGGTAATTTTAGTCCATACCTTAATCTGATTGTTTGAATTGCAATTTATTTTGACATTTTTTGCAATTATTTTTTGAGTACATGCTATTTATTGCTATTACTAGGGTCTTGCTCAAAATACTAAATTTTTTGGGTCCATTTATTACTCTATTAGAACTTAAAACTTAACCCACTTTAATTGAAGTCTTTTTTTGTTTTCAATGAATTCACTCATTATTTGCCTCATTGATTGATTTTTTCGAGAAAGTATCACTACTATTTGTTTAAGGTTTGATATTTTCTTTGATAGAAAAACATAATACATTCTCTTAAAAATTATTTTTTCAACTCAATTCAATATTTTATATTTTTAATTGGTTTATAATTAATTTTAGTAAATTTAATTACAACTCAAGTTTTATGATAGACAAGATTAAACTAAAGTTAAAATAAAAATTAGAACTAATATAATGTTAATATAATTTTTTAAAATTAATTTGGCATCAACCTAATGATATGATTTATTTGATGTCAAATTAAATGGAACTAAAGTGATGTCATAATAAAAATTGAGATTAATTTGATATCAATCTAATCTTCCTAAATAAATTTGTCCATTTACTCTAAACTCAATAGAACTAAGGAATAATGAAAAGGTCTGCACTAGAATTTCCTTATTTTATATGCTTTAGAATTGAAATCCTTAAATCCTAAAGAAACCTGCTCTAAATCAACCCAAGCCTAATAGCCAAAACGTTTCCAATGAACATAAAGGAAAGAAAGTCATTAAGAGAAAGAATTAAACCAACAAGTATTTTTGGAAATCTTGATTATATCACCTGTTAATAACAAAATAGATCAAATGGATGTTAATTTACATCCAAATCTACAAACAAGTAGCCACCAATTGTTGGATCGGCAATTTTGAACGCATAGAGAATACATATTAGAAGCATCGTAGGAAAGAGAAGTTTGAAATTAGACAAAAAAAATGTAAGATCATGTTGCCCGAAGTGATAATGTAAAATATGGAAAAAAAATTTCAAGAGAAGAAAGCTTATGATGTATTGAATAACCTGAAAAAAGAAAGATTCAAATTAGATTACATAACAAAATAACTTGAAATTTAATTGATGAAACTCAATAATCAGTACAACAAAGTGCCTTGAAATTTATACTTTCACTCTTCTATGGAATGCTACACTTGCTAGATGCATAGTATATCATATAATATTGTTCTAGTACTAACAATCTTATTTGAAGCATTTAATCAAATATATGACATACATTTTATTATTAGTACTAATGTAACTATATAAAAGGCAAAAGGAAGTTAAAAATGCTACAGCAGCCTGCCTTTAGCTTCACATTACCAAGAGATACATTCATTAAAAATCAAAATAAAAATGCAAGTGGGGGTAGGAAATGGAGTGCACTCGTGAAAAAGCAACGTGGGATCGTTTCCCTGAATGCAAGCAGCAGTGCAGAGTGACGCCAAGGTTGGGGTGCGGTGGATGCAACTCACCATTTTCTAGTTAGTGAAGGACGAGCTATGGTAGATGGAAGTATGTAAAGTGGAAGAGGAATGTTAGTATAGTTGAATCTATTGATAATTATCTAATAAACAAAATTTGTAATTGGAATGCTCACGAGTTGAATAGGTTAGGCAAGGAAAAATTTTATTTAGCTGGTTTAGAAAAACGAGCAACTTTATTGCTCAATATCAATATAAAGTTGCGAATTGCACTGAGCTGGGTAATTATCAAGTCAAATCATGCGGGCAACTGAATAGTTTTCAAGTGCCATTCCAAGTCCATGACCATATAGCACACTCCCACGTGGGAAGTAGGTTCCACTATATTTATTAGCAATTATTTAACTCAAGTATTATTTCAAGTTTATTATTAGATGAGTTTTTTATATATTAAATAAAATTAATATATAAAATTTAATAATTTATATTAAATTTTATATTTTTTTAATAAAAATAATTTATTAATACATTAAATTTTACTTTATACGTAATAAAATAAGTCTTGCGGCCATGGGACATTCTCCCTCATAGAAGTTAAACCCTACCATACAGGCCACCCCCCACCCGCCATGATGAAGGCGTGGCCTATGTAGCATGTCACCAACTTGTTTTTATTGGAGCTAGGTTGAAATTTTCATATTAAAAAGGAAACTATCTAATAAAATGAAATTGTGAGGTTCAGAATAAATTATTATATTTTTATCAGAAAATTGATAAAATAAAATTTGAGAGGATATGGATTTAGGGGTGGGCATTCGTGGAATGAGAACGATTTTGTGCACCTTAGTTCATCAAGCGATTCCGGCTGCCCTTTTTCTATCAACCGAAGTCAACCATCCTAGTCAATTGAATTTAACCACTTCATGCTGTTTTAGTCGGACTGACTCGGTTGAAAACGATTTAAAATTTTGGGATGTTGTAATAACATTTTTTTAATTTATAAAGGTCATCTACTAAAAAAAAAAAGAAAAAATAGGAACTTAATATAATTTCTCACAAACTCTTAACACTGCAAAGCCAAAAAAAAAAAAAGCGCAGGAATTGCAGCAATTAACTAAGGGCAGTTATGTAAACCGCCTTTAAATTTGATGTTGTCAGCTGTTAAAATATGTGTTGCTAAGTGAACCAACTATGTATTGACAGCGGTTTATTTTATAGCCGCCTCCAAACAACCAATTTTATATAAAAGTATAAAATAAAATAGGACAAATTACTTTGACCTCTCCTAAAATTAAGTCTTATTACACACAATTTTTCCCATTTTTAAGAAATTCACTTGACCTTTCTTATTATTGACGAAATGGGATGGTGTTAGTCAGCAAAGTCAAAAGACAGAATCGTTTTGTATGGAAAGTAAGAGATAGATGGTCATCTATGTTGATAAAAGGAAGACTAAGTGTTCAAGAAAACTAAACATCCCCTTCATTCTTCGCAACTTCTCCATAGACAAACACCTTCAACGAGATAGTTGGTGTGCAATTTCTTCTTTTCTACCCTAGACAAAGGCATTTCGAGGTTGCATTTGTGTTGGAGCTTAGAGATGTCTTTTTGGTGCATTTTTTTACCTCATTTATTTTGCATTTTTATTAGGAAAATCATTTATTTTGCAAAAGCATCAATTTTTTTGGTAAAGGAAAAATTTTTATGCAATTTTCTAGTAGATTAAGGGTTTTTGTTGCCCATTTTGGTTATAGGTTTGTGAGGTCTCTTATGTTTCAGCTTCGTTTTCATCGTTAAGTTGCTTGTTGATTACGTTATTTGCATGATAACATCGTTATCAATTGCATTCACTTTGCTGATATGTGCTTAAACTCTGTTGAGGTTTTTCACATTTCATTGTTTTTGTTCGATTTATTAGGGGTTTACATTAGGGTTATTTTACACTATATTATTGATGCAGTGATAATGGGTTTGTTTGATGCCACTAATATTGTCAAATGTTTTATTTTGTTTGTATGTAGTTTTGTGTAAGTGTCAATACTGTATTCCTATTTGTCATTTGAAATTGTTTATTTTTTATGAATAGTTAGCCTATCATAATTAAAAAATGTGATTTTGATTGCTATGTAATTTTTTTGTGTCATGTTTTATCAAATTTTATAGAAAAAACCAGCTATTGACTCCATTGTTACAGAAAGCTTTGGCTTTAAATTCGCTTCTCTATTTGGATGAGGGATATATTAATTTTCATTAGCATTTGACGATTTTATGAAATCTTATTTCAATTTGATATGTAAAGGTGGTGCCACTTTCCGGCACAAGAGCAACAAATTTGTTTATGTTTTAATTTTTAGACTATAATTAATTTTGATTTGAAATTAGTCAGGATCATAATATTTTTAGAGGCCTTAACGTTTAATTTCTTTACATGTGTGTTTTAATTCTATTCTTAATTTGCTTGGAAATTTATTGGCTTTCTTTTAATTATGATAAGAAACTTCATTGTTTAATTTAGTTCTATGTTTGTTACTATAAGTAATGTTGTTTTGAAATTCATTAGCTTTCTAATTTCTACAAATTGTTTGTATGCATTTTATTACTAACTTTATTTTAATTAATACAAAAATTGTGGTGCTTTTAGGTTTCTACGACTTGATTTTGCACCATCGTAAGAAAATGGCAACTTTGTTTGATGTAAACCATAATTGCTACACAAACATGAAATTGGTGGATGACATATTAGAAGGTATGTTTGTTAGTGATGGTGGCATAGTAGTAACCATCGAATTGGAGTTTGGGTTTGCATATGAGGCAGTTAGAAGAGTCATTAAAAGGGATGAAGACATATTGGAAATGTTTAAGTTGAATGAGATAGTAATAGAAATTGACATTTATGTGTGATTTATTCCATGTGATCTTGTAACTATTGACTCTTTATCTGTTAAGGTGCCCATTTCACAAGTTACTCAAGTCACTCATACTAATGTTAATACAAATAAGAATGATGGTGAAAATTAGAATGATAGGGCAATTCAAAATTTCAATGCAAATGTAGAAGGTGAAGTTATAAATATGAATAATCATGTGCATAGAAGTGATGACTCTACAGGAGATAGTTTTGTTTATAATAAATATACTATTGATGATATTTCTTTTAATTTCGATAACTTTGGTGTGGATGTTGGCCTTAATAAGGAGATTGTCATAAGCGAGTCTAGTGGAGAATGGAGTGACTTTGATGGAGAATGGTATTCTAGAGTTAAGGAAGGTGATAGTAATGATGACATTGATAACTTAGTTAGTGAAGGTGATAATTTATGAGGTGGAAGGGGTAGTGAAAGTGGGCTTAGTGATTTGAAGAAGTTTGTAAAGTCATAGGGTAAAGGAATAAGTTAAATAGTGATAAAGAAGAAGTGTATATAGATAAGGGAATTCAAGGAAAGCCATTTGTCTATGAACCTAATCGGAAGGTGAGGCGAGAGTAAGGCCAACTTTTTTGTAATGTTGATGAATTCAATGCTATGTTGAAAGACTTTGTCATTCAAGAAAGGTTTAAAATCTATAAAGTGAAGAATGAGAAGTATCGAGTTACTTATAAGTATGCTATAAAGGGTTGCACATGGAGGATACATGCATCACCAACACTTGATGAGCGGACTTATGAAATAAAGACATCTACTAAAGTTTCACAGTTGCAATAGGAGGATTACAAACAAAGATGCCACTTCTACCTTGATTATTAAGAAATTGAGGAAGAAGCTGCATACAAATTCTGACATGTGTTACAAGAGCATGAGTAAAGAGTTGATGGAGAAGTATGGCTCAAAAGTCCATCAAATGCAACTATATGAATCTAGAAAAAGGGTAAATAAGGACTACAAAGGTGCACATATCAAGTCTTATTCTTACCTTCCTACATGGTGTGACGCTTTGAAAGAAACTAACTCTGAAAGCTAGCTTAAATTGGAGTACGAACACCCAAGAATGTATAGTGATCCTATTTTCAAGAGTTTATTCTTATGTATGAATGTAATGAAGAAAGGGTTTGTAGAGAGTTATAAGCCATAGGTAGGAATTGATGGTTGCCACCTCAAAGGGCCATTTAGAGGAATTTTGTTATTAGTAGTTGCCCTTAATGGTAATAAAAGAATGTTTCCACTTATAGTTGTTGTTGAGTTAGAACCAAAAGATACATGGGGATTCTTTTTATACCATTTATATGTAGCCTTATGCATAGAGCCTAAGTTTGAAGCACAACTAGGCTTCCTTATAATGAGTGATTAACAAAAGTTAAGGGCAATTTTTCTTAGCAATCTCATGCTTTTCCATACATTCATTTGTTTTATTAATAAAATTTGACCATTAACTTCATTTTATTTTTGTTATAGGGCTTAACTCAAGCAATGGTTGTAGAAAACCTTATGCTAGACACATGTATTGCTACAACCATCTGTTAAGTAATTTCAAGTTGAAATATGCAAATATGGCCTTAAGACCAACATTTTGGGCTGTAATAAAGGTTCCTAATATATTCCTCTTCCAAAAGCTTATATTAGATGTGGATAAGAGCAATATATCTAAATGTTGTTAATTAGTTGTTGGCTAAATTGAAAGAAATGTGGGCTGGGCACATAGTGGACCTATTAATAAAATTTGACCATATAACTAATAACATAACTATATCTTTCAACAATTGGTTAGGGAAAGATATGAGCAAAACAATACTTTCATTCTTAGAACTTGTGACATTTAGGTCAATAGGGAAGATACATAAAAGGTATGAGGTTAGGTGTAAATGGTAACATAGAATTGAACCTAAGATTAAGTCTATTGTAGATAAAACAATGTAAAATGGTAAGTTGTGCAAGGTGACTTCTACTAGTGATGATGAGTTTCACATAAGAGATGGCTTTACATTATTTGTCATTAACTTAAGGAACAAGATATGTGATTTCAACTCTGGCACTTGTCTAGCTTGCCATGTAAACATGCATGAGCTTATGTGTTGTATAAGAAAACTGATATGCAAAGATATTGTGTGCAATGGTATTCTAGAGAGATGTATGAAAATAAATATGCTAAGATTATTCATCTTATGCCTAACATAACTAATGAAAATATTGGTCTTGAGAAAGCAACATATGTGACCATAAAGTCACTATTGTTGTGTAGGTTTAGAAGGAGGCAAAAAAAGAGTAAGAAAAGAGGAAATGATAAAAGGCTTGCTGGTATTGGAGAAGCAAGATGCTTAAGTATTGTAAGATGTGACATATGTAAGGCATTTAACCATAATAAAAGGACTTGCAAAGGAAGGCTTGTTAAGAAGAAAAGGAAAAAGGTAATGTTGTTAACTTCCTTTTTTTGTATATATGCTACTTAAATATGTTTTAATGTATACACTCCTACAAAAACATACTAATAAGTAGGTTGATGACATTGCAACATCTACAGTTATTGGCAATACTAGACAAAAGGTAATATGTTTATCCTTTCTTGCTGATATAACATTGATAAATATATAGTAACATGCCCCCTCTTTTGTGTAGGACACTAATGAAAGGCAAGGTTTTGGATTCAAAAAGAATGCTGCAAATAATGCATTTGTGGTAACAAAGGGGAAAAGCTTCGTAAAGGGGAATCTGGAGGTACTATAGTTAGAAGTTCAAGGGTTACTTTTGGTAGAATGAAAGCTATTATTAAGGCAAGTGCAAATGGGACTCAAGAGTCAGTTATACATGTAAGTGCTCATATGTTCATTGAGTCTCATCATGCATGGGCAAATGCAGGGTTTTCATCTAACTTTGCTTTAACAAGTCCTATTGGGGAGCCTAATGAATAGGCAACTTTATAAAATGTTACTCTTATGATAAACTAATATGTTTTGCTTTTGACTTTTTGCTTTTGCCTTGGTACATTATTTAGATGTATACATAAAGAATGTGTTCTTTTTTGGAAATTGTAAAAGTGTGGTTAATTCTTTTTTAGGAACTTGTAAATTATGATCCATGGGGATCATAATAGATGCTTTTATCATTACAAAACCATTATATATGAATGAAATGTGCACCACATGCTTTGATATGTTAATTGGGTGTTATTGTTGTTTTCTATTGTACAAGTTTAGCTTCAATTTTAAATGGCATTGTGCTAGTTTGGTATACACCAATTAGTGCTGCAAAAGTAGAGCACAAAATATGCAGGTTGTTCAATTAGTGCTATGTTGCCGTCATGTAGGCTTTTAGGGATATGTTAAATTAATCATGGAGGGAATTATTCATTAATAAAAAATTTAATTTAGTATTTACACATACAAAAAATCAATTATTCAATTAATGACTAACTTCATTAATTAGTAATTTATAAAAAAATAGTTAATTAAATATTATAGGAAATTTAATATTTATATATAGAATCAATGTGAGAAGAAATTCATTGATTAATTACAAAATCAATTCATAACTAAAAATTTCTTATATTATTAAGAATTTTCTATATTATTTCTGTAACTCCATTCAATTTTTTTGTCCCTTGTAATTAAGAAGAAATGCAATTATTGGCAAAAAAATTGGCATTGAGTTTATGCACAATAGGAACTTGTATTTCATACCAAAATTAATGTATTACAATTATACTATATGAAAAAAAAATACATATATTCCCTAAGAATTTTACTTCAAAAGAACTGCAAGAAAAACAAACAACGTAAACAGAACACAAATGCAAAATGTTCCTAAACCCAATAGCTTCAATCTAGCAAATGCAGTCTCCAATTTCACAATCCCATCCTTCATTTCGTTGTAATCCTTCTTCATCCCTTTAATGTCCCTCTTAATCTCTTCCATCATACTAATTAAAGTGTCTACACTATGTGCATTCTAGATTTCACTACATTTTTAATGCACCGACTAGCGGTCGAAGCTACACACTACTAAAAAAAAATGCAGTTGACTTTCTTACAAGTATAGAATAATCTATTGGGTTTTTTTTTCAGTGTCTGAAATTTTAATTGCAACTCTTCTTCCACACTAACACCTTCTATTTCGGCACCTTAACTTGGATCCACCACCATCGCAACTCTCACTAACATTGGAACAAGTCACCTCGAGAATTCTTTTTTCCACCAATAGAAGAAGAACAACCCAATCAACAATAAATTTCCCTTACCTTTTAGTCGTCACAACATCTCCTTCCTCCTCTCACTCTTTGAAGAGAGCTTGAGCTACTAATGGAGAAATTGAGTTTTCAACATACCCTAAGACAAGTTAAAAAATCATAATTTTGCATCTCCACTTTATAAGCACACCATCATTTCTACTATAAGGGTAAATTAGGCACAAAAATGTACTTCCAACCCTCTGTCCATCACCCTTACTTACGTGAATCAATTAAACAAACGAAAATTTGCTTTTCAAGTAGAATTTTAACAGCAAGGCAATCAGGTGTCATCTTTGTGCCACAAATATGGGAGGTGAACTGAATTTTCTAAAATTGGGAGAAATTGTGTGTAATTAGACCTAACTTTGGAGGAGATCAAGGTAGTTTATCTAATAAAATAAGGAAGCACTTCGGGGCAGGGACTCAACTTGAAGAAAAACTATCACCGAAGATCGCTGTGCCTTACCAGATGAAGTAGATTGGAGCCCGAATTCATAAGTCAAAACGACAATCTCAGTTTCAACATCAACGTCAAGCTCGATTTCAATCTCGATGGCCTCAGCTCATCATACCGGTGCCGTGATTGAAGCTCGATGAGCGTTTCAGCAAGGTACGATCTACTTGTTTTCTTTCTTCTGTTTTCCCTGTTGATAGAGCAATTATGGTACACAAGGCTTATGAATTCGGATTTTACCAACTATTTGAATGCATTTATCTCTAATAATGAGCTGCGGGAAAGCTTCTTATAAAATTTAAGAGGTTTGAGATAAGAGGAGTTTCTGTTTAGTTAAATATCTTTTGGTTTGTGTTAAAAATGAATAAGATGATTAGGAATACATTTATCTAACATTGCAATTCTTATAGGATAAATTAATAACGGAACTTAAGTGAGAAGGAAAAATAGAGTTAGGTTGAAAGGAGCTTTAGCTCGGAGGCAATACATACTGACTGCATTTCCATCTCCTATGTGGTCATCTCATAAACCACACGAAAGTCATTTCCAAACTTATTATTCTGTGTCAAAAAGAAATTGACATAGCTGTTCTGATATAATGCTAATTTTCAACTCACCGTAATTATACATAACAAAAAGTAGCCCCTTGCTTAGAATTCTTCAACCAAACTGCTATTATTTATCCATATGAGATTAGAGATGCCTATTAGAAGATGGTTTTCAAACATGCCATCCAGAAAATAGATTTCACCTATGTAATATATATTCAATACCATGGGAAGCAAAATTAAATTCACAAAACTGGTATAAATTTGCATTGTGTTTATTGAGTGTTAAATATTCACAAGGTACTATTGAATGTAGATTCAAATGCAGAAACAACAAATAGAGTTCAAAATGTCCAGATTGTTCTTACATTCAAAGGCTGGGATCATGCTACCCTAGGGCTGGTTAGTTACTTACTAAAGAGTTTGAGGAATTTAGGGCCCATGCTTCAACTGATTTTGTTGTAGAGAATCAAATATGCTGTCTAAGTGAAATAGTTTGTTGTACTTATAATGTTCATTACTGGCATGGTTAATTAAATCATTTAAGTGGCGCTGTTCTGTATCCCATTTATTCTTTAATCTGCCATTTGTTCTGAAAATTTTTTGATAAGCTATACAATGTTATATATATTTCTTTTGGTCATTCAGTATGGACCTGTCAACTAAGCTTCTCATGCACATACTTACGATTTTTATTGACCATCAAAACCATGTAAACATTTTACGGTCTATATAGACCTTAGCTTGATGTTATACAACAACCTTATTGGTGCTTGCCTTATAAGTGTTATCTAAGATCGTAATTAACATCCTTGATTGGATTAAACGATATTGAACATAACAAGTTTTGTTTTAACTTGATAGGTCAACCCTTAGAAGATGCTTATTTTGTACTGTGTTTATTTCAGAATGAATGAGAGAGAGAACAATTTGAAAATTATGAAAGAATTAGTAAAGTGTATGGTTTCACTCAAAGGTGATAACCTTTTGTCTATAATTTTTTCAAATGATACTAGTCTGTGCATTATTATTCAATCTAATCCCCTTTCTTTTCGCGGTTTATTTTGTGTGGGCCCTGGTTTTGATACTTACAATGGCTCGAAAATATTTGTTTCAGCTTTGTTACTAAAGGATAAATAGTCGTTCGATTTTTAGATTACAGAGAACAAGGTGAGGGTTGTGGGGTTTACATCTTGATGACTTTGTTCGTGCATTGTTATTTAGCTGTTTAGTTCTCGGGATAAGGCTTTATATTAAGTATTTGATTGATATGACTGGCCGTGGACCTTTGTTGGAGCTACATTACACCTCAAATTAAGTAAAAAGATATATATTCGTAATTGTGATCTTAAGTTAATTACCTCAAATAACAAGAAGGCAACTCAGTGATTTAAGATTTTTTTTTGACTCGTTATGACAACAAGATAATCAGAGGACTACCTTTATTGAATGTTAATGTCTTTTATTTGACCATATTTAGCCTGGAGTTGCTTTAAAACATGCAAAAGAAGGAACTGAGAGCTCAATTTTCTAGACTGCTCTCGAACAAAGTTACACCAACAAAGAAGCTGCTAATGATGTTGTTAAAGATCCGTATTCATTCACTTTCTCATTTTGTAAAGATAGCATTCCTTGTAATAGCATATTTATATACTGTGATGTGAAATCAGTTAGTTTATTGTGGAGTAATTTGTTTGCTCTAACATTTAATTTTGTTTAACTCTTTTGCAACATGAAACTACCAGGAAAGTTGAAGGTAATTTTGTGACTGAAACTTCATTATTTCAAATTTCCCTTAAGAGTTGAAAATTGCTTAGTTGTGACTTTTGATTTTTTATAAATTTCCATTCCATTTCATACTGCAGGTTGAAGCGGTTTACAACTTTACCCAAGATGATCTACTGACTAAGGATATCCATATACACTGACATTTGCATGTTTTTCCTTACATTATGTACTCGATTTATTCTGGATTTTTTTCTCTCCAGATTTACATTGATATGGCTGCATCTCTAGAAGGACTATCGCTTCATGTACCGTCACATTGAGTCACAGAAGGGAATGAACCATGCTTTTTCACAAGTTAGTTCTTTTGGGATCAGACAAAAGCTATGGTATGCATTAAAACATCAGGACTTCATTTTTTGGTTTGTCTTTGATACATATTGTTTTATTCCATATCTGCACCCTTTTCATCATCTTCGACTGGAAAGTTTGAGGCTTCAGCATTTCTGTATTGGCTGAGAACTGAACACAAGTCTATCTATATTTGCTGCTCACCTTAAGTGGAAAGCTATTAACCACATAACCAAATTTGTACCCTTGTAGCTAAGAGTGCAGGCCTTCTTGCTAGTTTTTACATAAAGGTACTATTATTCTCATACTTTATTCTTTTGATGAAATGCAGGTTCAAGGAAAGTCATTCCTAAAAAAAGGTGTCATTCTTCTTTCGGATTAACCATGTCAGGGAGGCAAAGTATCTACCTGTTAATTTTCGAGTGAAAAGTGTATCTTCATCCTTGCAATATAATTCAATTTATGATATGCTTGACGCTTTGCTTGCATGAACGTCAATAATTGAAACTAAACTTCAAGCTTTAGTAATTTTTTGCTTGTTAAGATCTGACACGTGATTCATCTATGCTGGCTGAAAATTTTCTTGTGCTAAGGATTTTGACACATGGGACATTAGGTATCTCATTACACTCTTGCCAAAAATGTGGTTTATTGACCACATGTTTACTGGATCCAGCACATTTGTTAATATCATACTGTTAATGTTACTAATTGCTTTATTGTTCTATAAAAAATTATGGGATATTTTCTTAATCTAGCAAAACTCAATATTAAATATTGATAAAATTATCAATTTCATCTCAAATGGTATAATGTTGACAAAATAGTATCCGACTTATATTGAATGGTCAATTTTATCTCTGAATAATAGTTTATATAGATAAATTTATCTTTCTGTATAGATATTTAAAGATAAAATTATTCATATAGATCTACACCGAGAGATGAAATTATTTGTACAGATTATTATTCAAAGATAAAATTGGCCATTCAATATAATTTAGGAATTATTTTGTTAGCACCAAACAATTTTAGGGACAAAAATGTTAATTTAGTCTTCAATATTTCTAAACATCTAAATTTGAATTTCAACATTGTATAATCACATCATTCCTTTCACTTATCAATAGAATTAGTTGTATAAGTTAATGTAACGTTTCACATCTAAATGTGTACATACTAATTTCCAATGTTCTGGGTGTAATTAGGAATTTTTTTAGCTTCTTTTTCGTTTAAAGCTAACAATTACTTTAGAGGGTTAAGTTTATCATACATAGTAGCATTTTTTTAATAAATAATATTATTTGCATGTGGTATATGTTTTCATCCTTTGTTTCTTCTCTACAAGAGGTTCTTATGTACACAAGGAATTTGCTTTTGGACCCCACCTTATAATATCCTTTGTCTAAGCCCTACACTATTTGCATTTGAGCCCATATGTGTTCCTCATTGTGGTGGAATGTCTTCACTTTTGAATAGAATATCACCATTGATTTAGTTAAAAAGAAAAAAATAAAGGGTGATTCCGGTTTTATGATAATACAAAAGCAAGAGGAGGTGTTGAGTATATAACTTTCATTTTCTATATTTCTGAAGTAGAAAAAAAAGTCAAAATGAGAGTTGGGGGGGTTTCTAGCTTCTGAGGTAAAGGAACAAAAAATTTAAAAGAGTTAGTAGCAATGAAAGCTGATATCTTACAATCTTTTATAACAATATGGTGGCGATTAAGAAATACCACCATTATTTAAAAAAAATTTGATATGAAATTTGTGATGGTTCTGAACTGTTGCTATATGCTGAATAGCAGATCGCAGCGCTTTGCTATAACTACCGCTAAACCTTAGGTAGCGGCCTGTTTTCTCATGATTCTGGTAGCTGTGCCGCTATATGTGCTTGTGGTAGTTTTAATCGCCGTTATCAATATTACGGAACCATTGCAAAAGTAAACCTTTTTAATATAGCGCAAGGATATAGAAATAAAGAAGATGGATGGATGACAAAGTAAATTAAAAACATATTGCAAGTGGAGAAATCTTGCATTTTTTTTACACTTGCTACATGATGACATAAGATGGAAAGCAGAACTAGGAAAACATATTTCTAGTGCACTAGAATTTAAAAAAATAGGAATGAAATATTTTATTAATTTTTGAATTGAATATTGAATGATTCTCTAATGAGGTGCATATATATACCAATTCAAAAGGAATTGCCCACACGATATAAGTAATAGGTGAATATATTTATACTAATCTCTTAAAATTTCTATTCTACTCAATATGGGATTTTATGAAAATAAGGAAAATAATAATAAATAAATAATTTTGGGACTTGTTCTTGAGCTTAATTTGATCAATATTCTTCACAAATTTAAGAAATTTAACATCTGCATTAGTCCCTCTCACTTGAGAAAAACTTGAAGTTGAGTTAATTTTTAGATATGTTAACCTTTTAGAAGAAAAATGATCATACATTAAAAAGTCTTTGAAATTCTCTGATCACTAGGTAAATCAATAAAATAAGCATTATCATTGATTTTTTTTTTCTAAATATTATGTGGCACATGCTTCTTTGGTTATAATTTATTGTATTTTCCAATCAAAAATCCTTTTTTTAAAAAAAAATCATGATTATATCTCTTTCTTGAAATGTCTTGTATTTTCTATGCTTATTAGTTGTTGCTTTGTTTTTTGCATTCAAGGCTTCAATCTTTGTTCTCACATCTTTTTGAATAGATTAGACTTGTTCTACCATGTGGTTAGCAATTATGAAGTAGGAACTTTGGATAGTTAAGCCAAATCTAAAAAATGTTTTAGAACCTTCCTCTAAATGTTGAAAAAAGGAGAGAATTTTGTTGAGTTATATTTTATACTATTATAGGTAGATTCAGCTTGTAGTGCAAAATTCCATTGCTTTAACTTATCTTCATAAATGTTGTAAACAAGATCTTCCAAAGTTCTATTTATTGTCTTAATTTATCCATCAATTTGTAGATAAGCTACGCTACTAAAGTTTAAATTACATCAAAATGCTTCCAAAATGTAAGCTAAAAAATGTGATAGTTAGAATCTATATTGCATGCGATAGTTTACAGAAAACTAGAGTCTGACAATCTCTTAAAAAATAGTTTTGTAATATACATAGCATCAAAAGTCTTATAATATACAATGAATGTGTCATTTTTTAAAATCTGTGTACTACCACAAAAACAAAACCTACAACATATTGACAAAATCCATTAGCAAGTATTCCTAAATGTCATTTGATATAAGTAGTGGTATGTAAAGTCTAGTATTTTAAGTACAAGCAAGACATTTTGCCTAAGGTTCCCTACATCTTTCTTTAGTTGAGGCCAATAGTATTGATTTTCTACATTGACTATTGTCTTTTTTGTTCCAAAATGTCCACTAAGGTCTTTTCCATAAAAATTATGGATGATTTTTTCTTTAAGGCCAATCCTTGGGATGCAAAGCTTATTTCTTTTAAATAGGTAACCTTCTAGTACATAACAGTGACTTGGTATTTACTTCAATAAGCATTTCTTCTATGTATTCTTGAAGTTTTCATTTATTCGGTATAATTCATTTAAGCATTTAAAGCTAAAAACTTCTCCTTTAAGAGTAACAACTAAAATTACTTTTCATTTAAAGTATCTATAACTTGGTTGAAAGATCCCAACTTGTGCATGATCACATATACAAATTACTTTAAGTATGATACCCACCTTGCATGTATCTTGTTGAGGTGCTTTTGGCTCTTAGAATATTTCAATGCTTTATGATTTGAATAAATGACAAATTCTTTAGGAATCAAATAATACTCCCAATTGTGTAATGTTTCAATTGCTGCATATAACTCATGCTCATAAGCTAATCATTTTCTTTGTGATTCATTAAGTTTCTCATTATAGAAAGCAATTGATCTTCCTTCTTGTGAAAGAATGCCCCCAATTCCAACCTCACTTGTATCACATTCAACCTCAAATAACTTCTTAAGCTTAGCTTAGGTAATGTCAATACTAAAGCTTTAACATTTTTTTTATCTAGATGAAACTATTATTAGTTTGAAACCTTCCTTTCCTTAAAAGTGCAATAACACCACTAAAGTTTTAAATAAACTTTTGATAAAATGTTGCTAAACCATGAAAGCTTATAACATTATTGATTTTCTTTGGTGTTGGCCATTCTTTAGTTACTTGTAACTTTTCTTCATCAATATGTATCCTTTGAATGTTTATAATAAATCCTAAGAAGATCGAGCAATTGGTCATAAACTTACATTTCTTCAAGTTTATGTATTACTTATTATTATGAAGAACATTTATAACTTCTCTTAGGTGATTTTTGTGCTTATTTATTCTTTTATTATATATAAAGGTGTCATCAAAGTAGACAATAATAAAATTTTTAATGAATAGCTTGAGCACTTGATTTATAAGGCAGATAAAAGCACTTGATGCATTAGATAGCCCAAGCAACATCATTAGCCATTCATATAAGCCACTCTCATTTTAAAAGTTACATTCAACTTATTAACTGGTCTTATATGAACTTAGTGGTATCCACTTATTAAATCAAATTTTGAAAATGCTATTAAGCCTTGAAGTTGATCTAGCATATCTTCTACTTAAAGTATTGAAAAATTATATCTAATAGCTATCATATTAATTATCATATTGATAGCATGATTGTCAACACACATACGCTAGGCACATGCTTTCTTAGATGTATCTTTTAGGAATTAATTCCTTCACATTCTCTTTCAAAATTTCATTCTTCACAGGATTAATGCAATAACGTAGCAAGTTTGGCAGACATGTTCATGGAATCAAATGGTGGAACTCCATTAGGTAAATCATCTGGAACAATATCTTTGAATTCTTCCAACAAAGGTTATAGTATTGTTGGAATGTTAGCAGTAGTAGTTTCTTCCTTTTTGATAATAAATGCAAAAGTCTCTTGAACTTTTGTAATGTCTTTAACAAATTATTCCTTATAGTAAGAAATACTGAGAAATGATTTTCTTTCTCCTTTAGAAGCTTGGTTGTGTTTATTTTTTGTCAATGAGAGGAATAATTATTTTTTGGTTTTTTCATTGAAAATTATAAATATTTTCTTTATTATGATAAGTTCCATCTACATCATGTTGGTATAATTTTCCAAGTAAAATGTGGTAAGCATTTATGTTGATCACATCATAAATGATTTTGTTCTTGTAAGTATTTCTAATTGAGATTGGAACTTTACGAATTTTTATCACCTTTACAATTGGTTTTTTTCTTGATCCATCCTATTCGGTAAGGTGTAGGTTGAGCTTCTATTAGCAAGATCGGATGTTTAGCTAATGCATTTGATACAATGTTCTCTTAATTTTCATTACCCATAAATAGATCACATGCTTTTTGATTGATAGAATATTATGAGTGAAAAATCTAGTTGCATTGAGATGAATCTTTTTGCCTTACAGTATATAGTAAATTTCAAAACACATAAAACATAAGTTCTCCTTCTTCATTAGTAATTTCAATGTCCCCCAATGCTCTACTTCAAAAATATTGTCTTATTTATTCATATCTTCATTATAATATGTTGTATTAACAGATTTGCATGCACATTTGTTGGATCAATATTTAAGTTTACCATACTTGAAACATTTACTTGGCATGGATTTAGCATAAGGTTTTTTTGCTGCCATATTTAATTATGTAGGCTTCATGTGTTTCGTTGTTTTCACTTGCACTTGTGTACCTTGCCCATTAAAATTAAAGGATTGAACTATTTTGTTTGCTTTGATTTATCCTTATTCTAACTTATTTGGGCATGTCTCAAATAAGATAAATGCATAATTAAAGATTCTATAAACATGTTATAACTCTCTAAAATTTAAAATATTTTTCTAAATTATTCTTTGTGAAAAATGATAAACTAGCATAAGGAAATATGGGATGGAATTTATGTATATGATAATTAATTATTTGAATGGAATTGAGATGAGAATCTTGTATAAATTAATCGAGGAAAATTAAATAAAATATTTGAAGATTATAAGCAATTAGAGGTGAATAAATAAGTATGATAAAAATTTAGGAAACTTTTCCAAAAATATCCATACTCCCACTTTCCTTTTTCCTTTTGAAATTTTAGCTCGCTTTCTTTCTCTCTTTATTTCCTCCAAATTCCCAACATCTCTCTTTCACACTTTTTTCACTTCCCCTTGTCTTCCTCCACATTCTTTTTCAATCAAATAAAGAAAAAGAGTTAGTCTTCATTAATTTATTTATACAATCAAAGTGAGAACTCTTACATCTCCATCAAAGTTAAGCTTTTCTTTAATATTTGTTTTAAATTTGAGAGAATTTAAGTATTGAGTTCAAAGAGGAAAATTTGAATCGTAACCTTAAACTTGTTGATTTTGGATAATTAAAAACAACCAAATCTTAATTCTAGCTTCCAAGTACCTTCTTCAATCTAGGTGAATAAATATTATAGCTTTAATTTGAATATTTCATTAAAATTGATCAAGTTAAAGTTTCTTAATTTTTTATGAATATATAGAATATGTTGATTTGTGATGTTTAAATTGGTTTCAACATTGAAATCAGTATAAATGAAATGATATATATGTGTTTTAATGTGCATTAATGACTTTTGGTGAAGATTGATGACTTCATGAATTTAGCATAAATTTTTACCATATGACCAATACTTTCATATTGGAAACTACAAAAATTTGTGCAATAGTTGACTATCACCTGAGATTGCTCTCAATTAGACCATGGTCAATTATGTAGTCGATTATCAATGAAAATTTTAGCCTCCAAAAGGCTATAGTTAACTATGGCCAAGAAGCTTGGTCTCTAAATGGTTATAGTTGAGTATGTAGTCGACTACCCTTTTTAAAGCTCACTTTCTGGATGTTAATAGTTGATTATATAATTGTCTAGGGCCTATTTTCTACAAGCTAATAGTTAACTACATATTTAACTATAATTAATTTCTTAGGGGTCTATAATTATGTATATAGTCAACTATACCCTAAGAAAATATTCTCTAATAATCTATAGTTAAGTATATAGTCAACAATAGCCATTTTTATCCTTAATAAGGAGTTCATTTTGATTGTTATGGTATAAGATAAGTACCTAGTTGTTAAGTTATAATTGTGAAAGAATTTTAGTAGTGTGGCCATGCAATGAGGCATGATAGTATTTACTCATATAATATGAAATGACTTGAATTGAATTATGATGAATAAGCTTGATATGTGCTAATGAATGAGGAAATGGGTATAGGAGTGCATTGATAATTATGAGTTAAACCAAATCTGGTAGATGTTAGCCATTTTTACCAAGGGTCATATAATTCTAATGAGTGGTGACAACAAACATTTACAAAAAATAATGTTTATGAGGTATTGGTACACAATGTAAATTTTTTTAACTACCAATATTATTTTCATTCTACCTTTGAAATTTCTTTGTCTATTGTAGGTATTAATATATAATGTCAATTTTTTATTAATAATCATTGTTTAGCGATTGGTAAGCCAGATATAATCCATTTCAATCATTGTAGCAGTTTATTAACAGTTTATATATTGTGATAGTTCATCAATAGTCTACACATCATGATGGTTCATCAATGATTTGCTTTTAACCTGTTTGAAATAAATTAGTAATTTATTAAGATAATTCTCTTTGAGGTGCTTGATTATTTTAGTTGGTATGAGTGTGTAATTATTTTTATATTTTAATGTGAGAACTAATATGCTAATTGCTTTATGTGATGTGTCAAAATTTGATACAAATAGAGAAAGTAGCATCATTCTTGCATTGAAAAATAGGAACAATCAAACACTCAAAGCAAATGAGTGATCAAGTACTTGAAGGTCAATAAATATAAAATTATAGTATTAAACTTTGATCAATTGCAAATTAATGATAAATTGTTACAAGAAGAAGCAATATCCCTAGTATTATACTGTATTGCAGGCTTGAATATAATGCAAGATTCATGTTTATACTTTTTTTAATTATAACTTACCATCAATTTGCAATCATTTACATTATTAAACTTAGAAGCCCTTAGGCAATATAAAGAAATCATGAGAAAAAATATTCCTCTTTTTATTCAAAGTCTATTATTCATTGTAAATTATAGTTTTTTATTTGTTAGATTAATTAATCTATTGTTGTTTGTATATCTATAGTATAAAAAATATCGTAATGCAAAAAATAATTTTAATGCTATCAACTTATAAAATTATAAAATTTTTGCTTGAAATATATTTATAAACTAAATATTTTGATTTATAATGTCAATTTTTTGTTTAATAACTAATGTTTAAATCTTTATAGTTGGATGATGTTATTTTATTATACATGTCGGTTTTTTTCCTTGAAACTAACATGTAATATTAAAAATTAATATTTTAAAAATTGGATCAATCAATAAATCAAATTGAAAAGTGGTTCAAAGTTTAATGGTTGAACCATGGTTGAATTGGAACTTTAAATATTATATATCTCAATATAATATGGGTCAAATGTCATATATCAAGTATAATATTTCACTATATATATCACTTTACTATTTATATATAATATATATTAAATAAAGTTGTTTATTTATTTTTTATACAGTAAATTTTGAATCAAACATTCTTTTATCATCTTTTGCGGAAAGAAAGTTGATAATATGCATATTGCCATTTTCATTTTACATTTAAATTTAAATTAATTTTGAATTGCTAATAAAAAATGGGATTTAAAATAAAAATAAAACAAAAAAATATTAACTGCAAGAATTAGTGGGAGAGTTTCCTTATCAATTCTTTTTATAATAATGATGATTGAATTAACTAAATGGTGTATAAAAAATAAAGGGAAGGGACTAAAACAAATGGCACAAAATTCTATTCCAATATTGTCCCACATCGGAAATATTAGAAAGAGAATAGCACTGTTTTCAGTATGAAAGGCAGCACGCACCACACCCAAGTCTCAATACTTGGAGGAAGTGAACCTTGCGAATTTTAGTACCTTGAGCGGTTCTTGGATTTGAGTTGGTTTAGTGATTTCTCGAGTGGTTTCTGAATATAATGTTTTGAAGGCAAAATGGGATTGAAGATTTGGTTGGTTCATTGGTTTTTGCCAATCTAGTTCAATTTTTTGAACAATGATTAAAACAGTTTAAATCCTAAGATGTAAGATGAAAATAAACCACCAAATGGTTGACCTAGTGGTATCGAGTTATTGCTTCATCTTAGAGGTCGGGTTTGACACAATACTACAAGAATAAGAAGCAACAACGACGATGGTTTTAGTGACAACAAAAATTTAGTCATCGCTAAAAGTATTTCTAATGACATAGTCATCGGTGAAAAGCCAAGTGACTTTTAAAGGGAATTGAAAAACTACGGCGGGAAAGAATTAGGCTTTAGTGACAACATTTGTCGTCACTAAAAGCCTAAAAGAAATTCAATGGGAAAATTTAACCTTTAGCGATGACAATTGTCGTCGCTAAAGGTTCCCACTTTCAATGATGATAATTGTTATCGCTGAAGAGCCAGTCTCGAAAATTGGGCAGGCCTTCAGTGACAACTCTATCATCACTAAAAGGTGCATCCTTCAATAATGACAAATGTCATTGCTGAAGGTTTGCCCCAAGTTCCGAGGATCACCTATAGCGATGACAAATGTCGTTACTAAAAGTTAAACCTTCAATGATGACGATTGTCATCACTGAAGGCCTTGTCCAATTTTCAAGATAGGGCTTCAGCGACAACAAGCTGAAGCCCTATGTGCAAAAAAAAAAAGCCTTTAGCGATGACTTTATTGTTGTCGAAGGCTGACCTTTCAGCGATGACCCTTCATTTGTCCGCCTATTTAAACCCTCAGTGCCTCCTCCCCCTCTCATTTACGCACTTGCAAAAGAGAAGCAATGGACATGAGGTAAGTTTCTTAACTTTCTCTTTCTTTTATAATTTTTTCTATTTTAGTATATTTATTTTTTATATATGTTAATGTGTATTAATTTTGTATATTTCATATTTTAATTTGTTAATTATTATTAGCACTTATCTTTATTCGTGGATAGTATTCAGAGTTGATCAGTAGATTTTTGCTATTGAGGTACGTGAACTAAAGTTTATAATACTTTTATTGTAAAATATTATATGTGAAATTAATAGTTTGCAATGAATTAATAGAGTTGATAGTATGTTTAATTTACTATGAAACTTCATATTATTTAGTTTTACATGTAAATTTTAAATTTATTTATGTAAATTTAACTTAGCATAAAATTTGTAAATATAAATTTTGTTATTCTTATGTATCCCTTAAATTATAACTTTGTAGTATATAATATATGTGTAGATTATTCAGTTAGACTCATGTAAGATAGAGTAGTTATAATATTTTATCCATAAAATCTAAAATTTATTATGTAATTTAGGAAACTTCAAAATTATTAGATTTGTTGAAATAATGTAAGATAGAAAATTAGAATAAGTATGTAAATATAGCTTAGAAAATAAGAGAATATAATAATATAATCTCTTTTTTAATTGAGATTAAAACTTAACAATTCAAATTATACTATTTACACTACATAATAAGAAAAATTCAATTAAACTCGAGATCACATAAAAATCAAACCCTAACAATCTAAATTATACTATCTACATTACTTAGAAAAAAAGTTAAAAAATCAGGAAGTCTGTATGAAAATCACCCCCTTCATGGATAAATTAAATTTACTTTTTTTCTTTTAAAAATTATAAAATTTATAATTAATTAATTTTCAAAATTTATTTGTTAAAATTATTTTTTAAAGCTAAACCCTAAACACAACTAAAATAAATATAGTTTATATAATTTTTGAATTATATTTTATTATTTTTAATGTCAATTTTATCATTAACTGAATTATTTTTTTATTTACAATTTCAACTGCTATGTATCTTGAATTTTTAATTGGATTAAAAATTAATTTTCAAAATAAGGAAATGTAAAATTCTGAAGATTACAAAATATTTCTTAATTATTTTAGAAAATATATGTTATGTACAAAATTCTAATAGCTAAAGTTACAATAACATTGCATTAATGAATAACTTATGAAACTAACAAAAAATGTACGATGAAATATTTTTTAAGCCCAATCTACTAATGCTCTAATCTCTTAGATATTAATTCGGTGTTATTTATTCAAAAGCTTTTTTGAGTTTGCTGAAATTAATTAAAAAAATATAATTTAGAAAAAATTGAAATGATGAAAATTATTTAATTTGTTTAGAAAAGAAATATTGACAAACAGTAGTTCCCTATTTTGTGATAGCATCCTTTTACTTTCTTTCAATGTTATAATGATAAATATTATTATTTAGTTATAATGACATGTGACATATTATACTTGTATAAAAATATATATATTAATTCTTATGAAAAGATTTCCTAGCAAAACAATCAAAACGACCATACCATAATAGAAATTTAAAAAGTTCCTATGCCTGATAATTAATAAGTATTCATAAAATATACCTCTCTATAGAAAAGTTGAATTGTGTACCTTATAAATATATTAGAGTAGGTTACACATTTGAATTCTCACAAATTTATTGTGAAACATAACAGTGGTTATGGATATTTAAAAAAATCAATAATCCACGTAATAAGTTACTTAAATAACAGTATTGAACTTAAATAACAATTCTCATAAAATATTGTATCATTATTTTTAATTATTGTAAATATATTTTTACAATAATTTTAAATAAAATTGTATTTGCATTCAAATTATAAGCTTAGACCCATTCAAGAGTTGGTTGTTCTCTAAATATTAACGAACCCTTGAATTGTCTTGAAAAGTTAGACAGTTTGCGACATTGTCCTGTAGTTATTATTAACAATTTATTTGGCTCTTGTTTGATATTGTGGAAATATCTTAGCATCCTAACTGTTCTCCAAGTCTAAACTATATAGGTGTATAGTTTAGGCACTTGAAAAATCATGGGAAGATGCTGCTGAAATTTCTGCATAGAGCAAATAATGAGCGTGCATAAATTGAAGAAAATAATAACTATAGAAATATCTCGAATGGGATAGGACCTTAGCCTTCAAAGTTGGAGTAATACGATGTATTTAGGGTACATTTCAAATATTAATCACCACACTTTATTCCACCTAAAGCAATTTTCTTCTTATTGAATGATACAATGTCCATCGATAAAAGTTGGATACATCTATCAAATCGCTTGTCAGATGAGTATTGGAATGGTACGGTAGCATTTGTTCAAAAAGCTAAAAACTTTGTCGATGAAAGGGGTTTTGTGAGATGCCCATGGAAAAAGTGTGTGAATTTAATATTCTAGACATTATTAACATTGGAGGCACATATTATAAATAATGGATTTCATCCATTATACATAAATTGGGTACACCATGGTGAAGCAGATGTTTCAACTTCTAGAAGAACTTAGGAGGAGTCTCCCAACAATAGAGATGAGTTGGCGGATATTATACATGATTTCATCATCCCTGAGGTACCTGAAGCTAATGTTCGTAATGACGAGTACAGAAGTAAGAATGCGGCTAACGGATACATTAGAATAAATTATAGTAATTGTGATAACTATTTGAGCAAGTAGAAACAGAATTGTATCCAGGATGTACAACATTTTCAGCCTTGAACTTCCTAGTGAAACCCATACACTTGAAGGTTTTGCATAAATGGACAAATAAGTCATTTGATGCTCTTCTGCAGTTGTTAAAAGAGGCACTTTCCAATGACAATAAATTGCTTAAGTTGTACTATGGTGCAAGGAAATGGCTCAACAAGTTGGGATTGGAGTATGAATCAATCCATGTATGCAAACATGACTGCGCACTTTTTAGAAAGAACATGCTTCTAAGGATAATTATCCAATTTTTAGGAAGAACCGATGGATAGATAAAAATACGAAAGGAAAGAAGGTGCCTCAAAAAGTCATTCGATATTTTCTATTAGCTCCTCAGTTAAAGCATTTGTATGGGTTGAGACATACTGCAAAGAATATGATATAGCATCACACTGGAAAGTCAAAAGAGGAGGGGGTAATGCGACATCCCATTGATGGAAAAGCCTGGCAGGAGTTCGATAAGAAGTATCCTAATTTCTCTGCTGACCCACGAAATATTAGGTTAGGTTTAAGTGTAGATGGATTTAATCCTTTTGGTGATAGGAACTTGTCCTATAGCATGTGGCCAATGGTTATAACCACTTATAACTTGCCACCATGGGTATGCATGAATCAGTCTTTTTTCATATTGACCTTATTAATCCCAAGGCCACAATCGCCAAGTAAAGATATCGATATCTTCTTACAACCAGTCGTAGAAGAGTTAAGGTATCTTTGGGAGAAAGGAGTTGAAATTCGAGATGCGAATACAAATACGATGTTCAACATATAGACAGAATTGCTATAGACTGTAAATGATTTTCTTGCACAAAGTAGTCTATTTGGGTGGAGCGGGCAAGGATACAAAGCATGTCCTACATGTAATTTGGATACTCCGTCAATTTGAGTTAAAGGAAAAATAGCTTATGTTAGTCATCGTCGTTGGCTTCCAAGAAGTCACACATGGAGAAATAGGAAAGAATTCAATAGGAGGTCAGAGAGGAGAGCCCTTCCTCGGCCTCTTACCATTAACGTTATCGTGAAACAATTGGGAAAGGTGGCACAGAGACTTCCTGAAAAACATGCTCAATTTGGTGGTTTAAAGCAAAAGAAGGGTGTTGATGAACTTAATTGGAGCAAGAGAAGTATATTTTTTATCTCCCGTATTGGCTGAAAATGAACTTAAGACATAACATTGATGTGATGCATGTTGAGAAGAATGTATGTGATAACATCTTGGGTACATTATTGGATGTTGAGCACAAAATAAAAGATATGAACAATACAAGACGAGATCTGGTAGACATGAAGATAAGGCCCAACTTACATCTGTATGAGCAGAGGGGTTAACTTTTCAAGCTACATGTTGTATATACACTTAACCAGGAAGAACGAAAATGATTTTGCTAATATATAAAGAATGTGAAATTTTCAAATGGATTTGTTGGGAGTCTTTGTAAGAATGTCACAGATCATGACTTAAAGTTAAAGGGGCTGAAATCACATGACTGCCATGATATTATGTAGAGACTGTTAGGACCAGGAATTCGGGCTTTCTTGCCAAAGGAATTATCATATTCACTTGTTGAGTTATGCAACTTCTTCAATAAAATATGTGCTAGAACTCTCAATAGGAAGGATATTCTGTAAGCTAAATAAGACATTATCATTATTTTATGCAAGCTTGAGAGAATATACCCCTTAACATTTTTTAACATAATGGTTCACTTGGTAATACATTTGCCAAATGAAACATTGGAAGGAGGACCCGTTCATTTTTGGTGGATATACCCATATGAGAGATATATAAAAAAGTTGAAGGATTATGTCCGAAATCGTGCTTGATCGGAGGGTTCAATTGCAGAAGGGTATATTGTTGATGAAGCATTAACGTTTTTCTCTATGTACTTGGAAGGAGTGGAAACTAGATTTAACCGACTTGATAGAAATCAAGATGTAACACCTAGTCAAACAAGAAGGACATTGTCGTTCCAATTCCAGTGTTGACCGATGGGGAAGAAAATTATTTCTCACTTTGATAGGAAGGATTGAGATGTTGCAGTATGGTACATCTTGAACAATTGTATTGAGATTGAAAAGTATCTCCAGTAAGTATCTATGGTCATTTGTGTTTTTCTCCTTTTTGTGATTATAATAGACTAAGATTGTTATGTTCTATAGTGAGCACTGATTGGAACTCGAACAAAATGGTGCTGAAAATATTGACAACTTACAAAAAACCAAATTTCCCTTGTGATTTTACTCGAAGGTAAGGGTTTTTTCTTCCCAAATTCATTAAACCAATATCCCAAATATTGTTCATTTCTTTTACTGATCTTTCAATTTAATTCTTAGAAAAATTGCTACTTTTTTAGATGTACCATTTACATAGGAACGGTTCCTTGGAGGCTACCGAAGAGCTATTATCATTAGCCTTCAGTCCCAATTTTACTACCATGATATACTCTGCGTGTATAGTGAATGGAGTACGGTTCATAGTCGAAACTCGGCATGTGAAGCATAAAATGCAAAATAGTGGCATTTCTATTCCGGGGACTAATGGTAACATGTTCTATGGTATATTGGAAGAAATAATTAAGTTGACTTATTTAAATAAGTACAGTGTGACTTTATTTAAATGCAAGTGGTATGACATTGATCTTACAAAGAAAAAAATTTATATTGACAAGAATATCACAAGCATCTCCATCAATGGATAATGGTATAAAGATGATCCTTATATACTTGCTACTTAAGCAAAACAAGTGTTTTATATTGAGAATCTCCTTAATGGACCAAATTGGAAGGTTATCCATAATCTAGTGCATCGCAACATATGGGATCTACTCAGTGATGGAGACAGTGCACAAGACTTGTTATTTCTGCAAGATAGTAACTCATCTAACTTCAATCTTATAGTTGATCTTGCATATTTCGATCTAGTAGATCTAGGTAATGAAAGAAATAATCCTTCAATCACTCCACTTGACAGGAATGTTGGATTTGGTGCTTATGGAGAAGACGCTTTCATCGATGATGATGATAGTTTCAACGATGAAACAATTAATGATTATATGGATAAGGGGCCTTTACAATATGATAATGAAGGAGAAACTGATGACCATGAGTCTGTTAGGTTCACCAACATTGATTCAGACTAGGGATAAAATAAGATATTCGAACTACAACTTGTAATTGTGTAAGCATGATTTTTTAAATAATCAATATGATTGTAAAAAGTTAAACCATTTGATCATTCAATTTGACTATAGATTCTCCTTTAATTACTTGTATAATGTGTATTATTTTAGTTATAGTGGATATTGAGGCACGACATCATAGAGGTGACGCTGGAGGCGACCCACCAATATTCCATCACAGTGCGAAGGATCAGGTATTTGTTATTAACTGTACATACTTGAGATTGATTAAATATCATGTTTATTGTATTAATATTTTTCTTTATTTTTGAAGTTACAGCTGCGAGAAAGAGGGGTCCGAATAGGTCCCTTAGGCTGCACGAGAAGATAGGTAGGGGTAGGGGCAGAACAGTGTCTGTATAGTTTGATACGATTGGTACATGGCATACGGTTGGTAAGAATGCCATTCATCTCCCTCGTGATATTGGTAGCATGATCCACGCCTACGTGCCACCTTATTATAAGCATGGCGGCTGTACCTTAGCATATTCGAGATAGAGTTGTGTAGGAGGTTTGTGTAAGTATCTATTTCCTTCATCTGCTGAATTAATTCTTCTGAGATTGAAATTTCTAAATATATTACTCACAAATTTGTTAAATGTCTTTTATGTAGTCCCACTTTGAGTTCCAGGGCATCTCTGAGGGTGATTAGGATAGAGTGATCTCTGGTTTGATGTGGACTGCTGTAGACCTGTATAAAGATTGGAAGTGCAGGTTGAATAATCATTTCTTAGAGCATGGAGGCGATCGATACCAGGATTATGACTTGGATCGAGCTAGAGGTTATGTGCCCGGATTTGTCTTATCACAGACATGGCAGAGGTGTGTGGACTTTTTTGACAGTGATGAATATAGGGTAAGTATGATATTTTATGGTATTATGTCATTGTTTCACATATTTAAATTGTAAACATAAAAATTTAATACTTTTTTCCCTAATTTGTAGGAGTTGTCTAGGAAGAATGTAAATAATAGAGCATAGAAAGTCATGAATAACCAACATGGGTCAAAGTCTATTGTTGCACATCGCTTTGATAAGGTAATTTAACTTTTTTTCTTTTTTAAATGTATCTACTTGTTAGATAGCTTTACTTATTTCATCCTTTTTTTCTTTTACAAAAATTGAACAGAGAAACAGAGATACTAGTAAGCTGCAGTCGATTCTCGAGAATTTCACGAACCGACACACGTATAGGTTGGGGGAGTGGGTGCATCCGATCCCTCAGGGGTAATATGTAAGCTAGTTGAATTTCATATTTTAAATAGAATTTTACGAATATATCTTGTAAGATTTATTGTTGAATTTTGTTTTAATAATTTAAGGCGAGGATGATTGAGCTCATGACTCAGCACGTACAGTCTGGTGTATCATCCACTAGCTTGCCTGCGACTCTTATACAAATAGATACGGCTGCCATCGCCGATGAGGTGCTTGGCACTCGTCGAGGGTATAGAAGGGCTATTGGACGTGTGCTTGCTAGTCAATCCTATCATTCAACGGGGACTTCTAGTGTAGGGATGAGCTTATAGTCCGTGTCTCAGGTCAGTGAGTTGCAAGAGCAGTTATAACAGAGTCGGGAGCAGTTCCAGTAGAGCCAGCGGTTGATTCAGGAGCAGCAGCAGCAGTTGGATTAGCAGCAGCAGCGGATTACACAATAATAGCAGATGCAGTAGCAGCTTAGGACTTACCTTACTAAGATGATCTCGATTCTTATACAGCAGGGTATCATCCTACCGCTGCCTCCATTTGCTACTGCTATATCACCTGGGTCGAGTAGATTTAGGCCTGGACCTGACGCTCAAGTACTTGGTCCATCTCAGCCACCACCATTATTTTATCGTCCTCGTTCCCAAGCTGATGATGATGATGATGATGGTGTATCAGCATATTTATACCTCCCTTCCCCATAGTATATTCTGTATATGTATCTTTATATTTTTTATGTGTACACATATACATGAATTGTGTATATATAATTTATTCATATAAATAATGTCTTCACAATTGCTTTATGAGTATTCATTTTTTTTATGTTGGAACAAATTGTTAGATATTATTATTAGTACTACTAATGCATTATAGTTGTATAATTTACATTAAATTAAATTTAAAAAATATATGAGCAATTCAAATTAATTAAAATAAAGAATATTTTAGATAAATGTTGTTTTATATAATTGGTTATTTGAAATATATTTAATCATAACAAAAATTTCAATTTCAATTTAAAAAAAATTTCAAAAAATCTTTAGCAGCGACATTGTCATCGCTATAGGGCCAAAATGTCATCATTGAAAATGTCTTTCAATGACAACAATAGTGTCGTCGCTGAAATCAAAACTTTTAGCGACAATAATTATCATCGCTGAAGGCTAACTTACAGCGACAACAATGTCGCTGCTGAAAGTCATCTTCATCGATAACTTTTTTAGTTTTAGTCGTTGCTGAAAATCAAATTTCAAAATTTTTTGAATTTTGAAATTATTTTCTATGACGACATTGTCGTCATAAAAGGCCGTACCTTTAGCGATGACAAAATGTCATCGGTGTTGATTGTTTCAGATACAAAACTATACCGATGACATTTTCAGCGATGATTTTTTCTTTTAGCGATGACTGAGCGCTCTTCAGTGACGATAAATGTCACCACTAAAGGTCTTTTTTGTTGTAGTGCAAGAGGGCGTCAATTTGTGATCAATAATGGGGTGGAAGACTCATGGGACTGCTAGCACTTTGATAGAGTTGTGGCCACGGATTCACCATTTGGGCAGTAGCTATGGCTCAAATCAAATATTTTGCAGTAAAGGAGTACTCCTGTGATAACACCCTATGAGGGTAATTGACGTTGGTTACCCTTACTCTCTTTTTCTCCTAGCAAAAAAAATGAAAATAAAAAGTGAAATTATGATGTTATGTAATGAATTATGATGTGATTGTTAATACTAAATATACTAATTAAAACAATTTAAACATAAGATGTGATATGAAAATAAAAATAATGAAGTTATGACCCTATTTATAAATTTTATTATTGTGAAACTTTTCCAATTTTATTTTAATCTTTGGATTTTTTTTATATTTATACTTATTAATTATTTTGTAGTAGTGAAAATTTATTAATTGGTTAGTAAACTTTTTATTTTGATATGGGGGTATTATAGGTTGTATAAATAAAAAAATTTGATTTCGTTCTTTTGTTGACATTTTGTGATATTATCTATTATTTATTTATAGAAATTGTTAATATTTTATATCAAATTTTAATAAATATTCATTACATTTGTAGATGTTAAACTTAAGATAGCTTTTATAGGAAGTGTTAGCCTTACATATTTTCTATAAGGTATTAGATATAAATTTTTATTGATTTTATTCTTTTCTTATACTTTTTAAAATTTTTAAAATTGAGATTTTGAATTGTCATTAGAGATGTTAAAGAGTTAAAAGGATTGGACAGGGAGTAAACGTAAGAGGGGGAATGCTAGGAATAAGGATCAAGAGAAAGGGCTAGGAAATGAAAAGTGATGGTGAGTTAGGAGGGAAGTTATATCACATTAGTTATTCAAAACAAGTGCACTTAAATATTGTTATTATAACATTGTAAAAAATAATTAAGATAGTTATTATTTATAAAATTGACATTATTATTTATTTTTTCACATCAGTTGTTAACTGACATGGACTAATGTGGAAATACTTGACATATAACAATGTTTATATATACGTCAGTTCATAATTAATTGACATTGGAAATGAAAATTACCAATGTTATAAGGTAATTTTATACTAGTGATTGAATATTTATTGCTCACTTTAAGATCAGTGATGGATATTGTTATCGAACTGATCCAATCTCTTGCAACTATTTGGTTAAGTCTTTGGCAATGCTACCATCAAGTTTGTGAGAATGATAGCTTCGCACATACCGCATATCATTGGACAAGCCGCATCAAAACCAATTATGCCTACTTGATCTTGGCCATCCACCACAAACCAACCTTTGATACCAAATGTCATGGGTTAATGACTTTCCAACCAAAATCGTGCGGTGCACGCTGGCCACTTTTGGCAAATATGCCAGCCTTCCCTCATTATAATCCTCATTTGACATGCTTGGTAGAGATAATGGGACATTGAAGACTTATCGCCCATACAACAAGTCCCATGTACAACAAGTTCACGCATTAATATCGTATATCACTGAAACACTCTCGCATACCGGACCACATGATCCTTCCATATAGGAAGCCTTTGAGTTATTCGAACTGAAGGGATAATTAAATAGGGAGAGGGACACTCCACTCTATTGGTTTATGCATCATTCCATAGTATTGAGTGTGCAGGGGGATGGCTACAAGCCAACACACTTCGTCCCTAGCTCAGTGTCTTAAGCACTGCTCGGGTCCTGAAAGTACTCTACCTCCTTAAAGAGCATTTTGAACCAAAGTCCAAATGACAGAAGATGCATACTTTTCTTGAACTATCATAAGTCCTTTTCACCATGCTCCAAGTGTTCAATTCACTCAAAAATTGCTTGACACGAAGATAATAATGCAAGGATCACAAATACAGGTTTCTCGAACACCACCGAATTCTTGAACCATCCAAAATGACCAAAATACCTCCAAACTTGGGAAAATAAAAAAATAGTACACTAACCAGATTGATCCCAAATTAAAGCCATAGGACCCTCACAATATGATGAATTTTTCCTTAAAGTTTCGTCTAAATCTGAGCGTGGTTGTCTATTAAATTATCACAACTGCCAGCTTGTGACACTTGTCATGGGATATATATTCTGTGATGGAATTAGCGATTGATTTTTTATGACAAGGATTGTAAATCCATTGCTAATGAAATTATTGACCCACATTTTAACAAGGACTTCCATTCCATCAATGATTTCATCAATAAATAATTTAGCTACAGAATTTTTCATTGTTAGATGATGATTCTTTTATAGTGTCAACAATGTCATTGCTTCCATATCTTTAAACACCAATTATTTTAAAAACCAACATCTTATGTATCATTCTTTTTTTAATAAATTGGTCATTATTATACCATTAAATATCGGTTATATCTAAAACTAATGTATAAGTTTTTGACATTTTCTTAGGTAGATGTTTAAAATGCCTTTACATGATGGTTGTGTATAAAATCAACATCTTAAATTTTTGTTGTTTCCCAAACTTCATAAATGTCATAATTTTAAACATTGGTTAAATTTAAAATCAATGTGTTAAAGTTTAATATTTTAACACCAAACTTTTACAATAAATTTAAATGTTGGTCATATATAAAATTGATGTCATAGGTTTCCTCATTTTGCCAGCAATCTTTAATTATTATATATTTTAACATTAATTTAATAAAAAATCAAAGTATTTAGTTTTCTAGTAATTTTGAAAATTTTGCCTTGTTCATACAGACATTAATTATATTGATAATCCAGTCTTAAACTTTACATTATTTCAAAAATATCATTATATCAAAACAAACATTAATGTAATTTTGACTTATATATATTTCTGAATATCTATTTGCAATTTTATGACAATAATAATTAATGCAAAGGCAGACTTAAGAATAATATTACAATTCTGGATCTCAATTTTAAAATTGGGGTCGCAAGAAAACCACTTTGCTTTCTTTCATAGTAAGATGTAATGGTGAGATTTTTTCTTTTTTTTGTTTTGTTCTTTTTGGAAAATTGTGTAAAGTGTGGAATTTATTTTATAAAAATTATAACAAAACAAATATGATGAAACGTTCTATTTTCTTGTCTCTTGCTCTGATATTTGACATCAATCCCTTAAAAGCGAAAACAAATATGAACTTTGCTTCCTTTCGCAGTACAATAAAATTATCTTGGAAGCATCCTAATCAATGAAAATGAAATTGCCTATAAATTAATAAATTGGATGCTTTTTGCACCCCAATTGTGGGAGGGCAAGAGAGAATTAAATGATGATTGATTGAAGAACATAAATCAGAAAACCTACGGTTGATAAAAAAAATTGTTACATACACTTAATATTATGAACAAATTATCCCTTGATTTATACGTATTAAAGTAAAATCTCCGCGTATTAGTGATAAATAAGGAGAAAGAATTTGAATCCGACTATAAGTTATATAGTGGAGTGATGATTTATAACGCAAATTTAACAAGTATACAACTCTTCCAAGAAGATAAGTCATAATGCTGCTCACTAGGATCATTACACCAATTTCTTATTTCTAATTGAAATTTATCTGGTACTTAGGCTGTTTATTAGGAAGAAAGAGCCCCCAAAATTCTTCATATTCTGGAGTCTTCTGATTTTCATCAAATAAAGCAAATACATAAGTCTCAATGGCCTTCCCTGGCCTCTTTGGGGTTCCTCCCTTAACATGTCGTACCAAATTCGTATTATAAGTCCTTGCATTCTTCAACGAAGTCGCCGTGCCACCGGCCGATGGCCAACCACTCTCAGACACAACAATTTCCAATTTATCTCCGCCGGCCTTTTCCAGTGCAAAATAAACACCATCCAAAATAACATCAAAAAGATTCTGATACCCATATGATCCATCTCTCACAACAACCGAAGGAGAAGTGAAAAGAGCATAATCAAGACTAATATTCTTAGGGTTTGAAATGTAACTGAAGTAAGTATAAACATTAACAAGTAACGGGGAATTATTTCTATATAGGAATTTGATTACACGATCAAGAAATGTTGATCTGTAATCATTCCTGAAGGAACCCATTGAAGGAGGGAATGACACTTCTAGGGCATCAGTTTGGATAGCGGTGGATACTTTGATTTGGCCGTCAAGCCCAGCTGAGTTAATGGCAGTTTGGATGTTTTCCATGGCAGGGACAAGAAATTGTGCATATGGGTAATTAGGTTTCACTATGTTTCCTACTGAGATGTATCTAAATTTAACATCACGGTAATTTTTAACATTGTCTTGAACCCATTTGTTTGCATTGGCTTGGCTTGTGGCAATTTCTTGGAGGTTTTCCCCTGGGAGGTCTAAAAGAAGTTCAATGTTCGAACCTTTCAGGGCTTGGAGGACTAGTTGGTTTGGAGAGTAGATTCTCATCCTTCTAATGTTGTTTTGGTTGAAAAGGGCTATGACTTCTTGTGGGGGTGGCAAGTTGTCCCCTAGCATCCCATAACATACACCAGTTTGTGCTTCTGCAATATCAATTCAGAATGAATAAATGTTTCGTAGATTTGGTTAGTTGTGACAAACTGAAATTAATGGATGGATATATAAGGAGACATTTTAGCAGGGTCTTAAAATCATTTTTCTTACTAGTAGAGACAAAGGAAATAAGTAAATGATAAGAAAATATGCTATATTTCAAGTTAAGTAACCTATTGGACTAGTAAATAATTTGAATTACTATAAATCAATATATTAAAAATTGAACTAAACTAGTCGGTTTAACTTAAAAAACTGGTGATGTGATTAGTCTGATTAACCCTTAAAACTAGCCATCAAAAAATTAATTAGAAAATCAATGAAATAGTTATATTGTGCAAATCAATCACGATTTTTACAATTCAATGGATTGTTTTTTTTTCTTTAAAAACTTATTATTATTTACAAAAGTAACATTATTAGTTTTGAATAGTAAAAAATTACTTTATCTATATAGATATGTTTTAGAACAAGAAAATCAAGTTCAATATTTATTTTTTTATAATAATTTAAATTATGACATTATAAAATTATGAAATTATTTGATAATATTTGAAATATTTTCATGTTTTGTATGCATAATTTTACTTTTATGATACTTTAATTATTTTAATTGCTATATATTAAAATTTTTACGTTATATTATAATTTTGATTCAACTTTGGTTTGATCATAGTTGAATCATTAAATCTTATATTGCTCTCATTTTTAATTTAATGACCAATTTTAGTTTTTAAAACATTGGTATTGATATAAATATAGTAATAGAGACTTGTGCTAAATCACATAAAAATAAATTTGGCATCATGTAAATGTTAAATTAAACGCACAACATATATAAGTAAAAAAAAATTAAAAAAAAACAGAGAGAGAGATGAATATCTTTCATGTCACAAGTAGGCAACATCTTGTACGTCAATATATTTTACATATGAATGAATGGCTTCTATTATATCTATTATAATCATAAACGTCCTATATTTAGATTTTTTTCTCTATTCTATACACCGCTTTACTACAAAAAATAATTACTTATGTCAAGAATTATGCCACATAAATCTAAAAATCATTATGATTGTATGTATTGCTACAAGTTTAAAGGAATTTAAATAAATGTACAAAAAAATATTTATACAATAGGAAACTTTATCTATGACAAAGAGTTACTTGTGCAATAAATAGAGTTATGCAAACAATTTATTTATAACAAAGTATCACTTGTGTTATGATTTAAGTGAGAAAACTTTATCTATTGTGAAATATCACTTGTACCATAATTAAAGTTGTAGATAATATCATGACAAAATATATCATATTCATGAAAAATATAAATATAAAAAATTAAATTGAATAAGTTTCCTTCCTAAAATTTGGAAAAATAAACCTCTATTATTTATAAGAACTCATTTGGTAGAATGGGTAAGATACATAAGTTATAACCGGGCAGGTTAAAATATAGTGAATCGAACTGATAATATTATTCTATATATTTATTTAAAATTGTATATTATAATAATATTAATAATATTAAATCAGGTAATAAATTTTACATTTATCACTATAATATTAAAAAATTTCATTAAAAATATATAATAATAATTATGTAAAATTATATATGATTTATTAATAATTAAATCATTATGTTAAAAAACTTTTAAGTTACTACATTAAATGGAGTGTTACATATAAAAAAATATTAAAAATTTATATTGGTTTCTCATGAATTTTACTTGTATCAATTTTATCCTTCATAAATATTTTGTATCAATTTTATTTTTTTATAAATAATAATTTGATTAATTCAGTTCCTCCATTATTATTTATGTTAATGGTTATTGGCTTGATAGATAAAATGAATAAATTGAGATAGAAATAATGTGCAAGAAATGAAATTGATACTAAAAATTTATAAGAGATAAAATGGTATGACTTATATTTGTGAAGGCTTAAAATAGGCATTATAAATGGAAAGGAGAATTTAAATGTAATTGAAATTATAATAATTTTCATATTAATTTAAAAAAATTATTTCTAGGATACGACATACTCCAAAAAAAGTATATTTAAATTTTATTGAAAATTAATATTTAAATTACTAGTAATTAATTATTTTAATTTTTCTTTTTTTTATCCCTAAAAATATGTTATATCACTTTAATTCATTACAAATTTTTAATATTAATTTCATCTGCCACATATTATAATAAGTAAATATAATATTTAATCTCTCATTTATAGATGTGGTAATTATCGCATCTAGCAAATTTTACGTGCAATGTATTCTTTTTTATTTGTGAATAAATTTACTTTTTATTATATAATTAATGTTATGTATTCTTTTTTATTTGTGAAATTAATTGATGGACTAAAATTTTCCATAAAATTAATATATTACATTATAATATTAAAAAGATAAATTGATGTAATGATAAAACTTAATTGTCCTTAACTTAGAAATTCAAACACATTTCCTGATGAATGTGATTTCTAAACATAAGGAGTTCTTGCACATGGCAAAAGAAATCTATTAGCCACGACCCCTTTTTCTCGTGGCAATTTTCCGACCCACGACAAATATCTGTTAAGAAGAGACATAATCAGTTCCATCCCATCAAATTTCGGGAGGTTTTACTAAGGTTCCATGCCCCATCAACTTCTGGATCTGGCTCAGACAGTTACTAATCTCATTCTGAAATAATTTTGATAGTAAATAGTTATATGTAGAGAGAGATTTTTTTTTTAATTTTAAAAAAATGTCTTGCTTCTTAGATTATAGAATTCCAAAAATTCTGTTTTACCAGTATACTTTTTTTTATATTTTCATTTTTTAATCCATATTACCATTTTTGTTTTTAAAGAAATTGTATAAATACATAGTGTATTTCATTAATAGATAGATAATTATAATTGAATAATTTTAATCTAACAATTTGTAAATTTGCTACAACATTCTGAACTTTAAAATTCTAGAGACATCATCACAAGTACCTAAAAAAGTTATGAAAAATTCAGAATGTAACTTTAGGAAAACAGTATTTATAAATATTTATTTTTATCTCATTAGGAGAGTTAAAGGCAAGTAGAGGTTCTATTTTTGGAATCATTACATTCGTCTTTCAAATTTGACGTTTATATCCTTGAATAGTAAGAATATTTATTTATTCACAATGCATTAATTAGAAATTTTTGTTTAGGAAACAGGTTGATTCCCAAATTTTCTTATTAAGATGATGATTTTTAAGTGAATTTTATGATACTTTAACAGTTTTAAAATTGTGAGTGTATAGTAATATAAAAAATTATCATATTAAAATTGTTTTATCAAATTTATTAATAAATAAATAATTATAATTGAATAATTTTAATTTAATAATTTTTTAACTTGTCGGAACATGTCGAATTATGAAATTTCAAGGGAGAAGATTCCGTTTATTTTATTAGAAAGTTTTTTTTTAAAAAAATATTATGTGTATATAAATAAATAAAAAAATAATATATCATTTATATTGATAACTAAAAAATTGATACCTAAAAACTTAAAAATTGATGAAAGTAAATTTTTTTTTGAAATAAGAAAAGTTACTTTTCCTAAATTCTTTATATTTAATATTAAATAAATAAATTACTTTCCTTATTATTATTTTTATAATTATATTTTCTCAAAAATACTTTCCAACAAAGGAAGCTTATAACAGGCACTTGATTTCCAATAAAAAGAAAAAAAAAATTGTTGATCTCGAAGTTATCTCAGTTCAAAAATCACAGTGAAGAAATTCAGGAATACAGATCCTATGTATCCGATAAAAGCGTACATAGAAGAAATTACCTGTCTCAGTTTGATAAGGACAGAACGTAATGGTGTAGCTAGATCCCCCGGAGCAAGTAAGGTTGCTGCTAATCCTAGTATTGTCGAAAACATAACTTAAAGCATCAGGACACCGCCTCTCAAAAAACTGAGAGTAGTTCGTTGGTTGGCATTTATCTGCTGTGTTGAAATCTCCGGTGCAACAGTACATAGGATGACTGAAAGCCAAGCAAGCACTCTTGCAACCAATGACGTTCCCGTCGGACCATCTCACTTGCAGCTCTTCCGGGCAGTCCGAGATTATGTTTGTGGGACAGCTTGAGGATTTGCAGTTACCGGATCCACCTTTTGGAGCTATGGACATGGGCAAATTAAACCCATCCACGTTGCTAACATGGTACAACTCTTGGCCGGTCTTTGATGCTGTCGTAAGCTCTGCTAATGTTACCGGTGGGATTGCGCCGGCGCCGTTGCACTCGACTTGATGGGACCCACAATCTCCGGTGACGCATACGAAAATACCAGAATCGTTGGAGCATCCGGTCCGAGCCCAGATCCGACCCGACCATGGAGATGGAATATTCATCGATATGGATGCTTTGACAGGCAGTTCAAAGCCAGTTGTTGACAACTGAGGCATTTGATCTCCGGTGGTTGAGGTTACTGGCCACACGGTGTATGGACAGTTGTTTGTAAAAGTAATCGTAGCCGCAATAGCTAGTTTCCGCACTAAACACACATTATATGGCACAAGAAGCCATGGTTAGAAATTGTTGCAAATATCATTTACCCAAAAAGAAAATTGTTACAAATATCAATAATATATAGCAATAACACGGGAAACCAAGGTTATCAACCCTAGTTTTGTGTGCAATATTGCTCTGAAGCACCAGATTTGAACTGTGACTTTTTACAATTTTGATGGCATCTAACGAATTTTTATGCATTTATTGGCAATTTTGATTTTGATGATAATAACATAACTGTTACCACAACCGCAGTCGTGCAATTTATAACTAGAAGCATGTCAAATCAAAGGCCTTTTATCATACCTGCAAAGATGAGAAAGGCAAAGGAAGGAAGAGAGCTACTCTACTGTTCTTCATGTTTAGTAACTCCAAGCGTTTGTTCTCTTCATTAATTGTTGATGATGAGGACTTGGTTCAACTGGGCGTTTGGTTTATGTAAGGTTTACCTAAGTATCAAGGTTTTGAATTCACAGCGCTAATATTGCACGCAGTGTTATTACTATCAACCTTACCACATCCATAAATTTTCTATAAATTTACATTACAACAATTATATTTATCCATAATTTTATTTATTGTAATAAAATCGCAATAGCAGTTCAGAGTCCTGCTAGATAGCCGCCTATGCGGTGGCTGCCAATGACGCCGGGGCCCAGAGAAAACACATTCACGCATCGGGCAATAAATCCAAATCTCCACTTGGCAGACAGCTATACCCATCCATTAATTTATTGCCCATTGTGTGGGTATTGTTTTTCAAACCACTTGTTCTACAGTGTGGCGCTATTCAGCAATTAATTAATTATATTGCTGGTGAATTGAATAATTGTTTGGAATAATAAATTAATAGTTAATTATATTAATTTATTTAATTAATTAATAATATTAGCTATTTAAATAAAATAATATATAATAACATGAATTTATTTTAATATATATGTATAGGTATGTATATGTATATTATTTATGTTTATAAATTATTTTTATTTTTAATGTAAAAGGAATTAAAATTCATTAAATAATTATATACCAATATTCTTTAATATATTATAATAATTATTTTATTAAAATATTAATTTACTATGTAAATTTAATTAATAAAAAATTTAATAATTATTTATTATTTATAAAGAACTATTTTATTTTAGCATATATTAAATTATTGCATAAAAAGTCAAAGATGTATGATGATGTTAGACATGTAAAATAGGGAATTTGAGTTGGACTTATATGAACTTGCTTGCAAAAGTTCATATAAGTCCAACTCAAATTCCCTATTTTACATGTCTAACATCATCATACATCTTTGACTTTTTATGCAATAATTTAATATATGCTAAAATAAAATAGTTCTTTATAAATAATAAATAATTATTAAATTTTTTATTAATTAAATTTACATAGTAAATTAATATTTTAATAAAATAATTATTATAATATATTAAAGAATATTGGTATATAATTATTTAATGAATTTTAATTCCTTTTACATTAAAAATAAAAATAATTTATAAACATAAATAATATACATATACATACCTATACATATATATTAAAATAAATTCATGTTATTATATATTATTTTATTTAAATAGCTAATATTATTAATTAATTAAATAAATTAATATAATTAACTATTAATTTATTATTCCAAACAATTATTCAATTCACCAGCAATATAATTAATTAATTGCTGAATAGCGCCACACTGTAGAACAAGTGGTTTGAAAAACAATACCCACACAATGGGCAATAAATTAATGGATGGGTATAGCTGTCTGCCAAGTGGAGATTTGGATTTATTGCCCGATGCGTGAATGTGTTTTCTCTGGGCCCCGGCGTCATTGGCAGCCACCGCATAGGCGGCTATCTAGCAGGACTCTGAACTGCTATTGCGATTTTATTACAATAAATAAAATTATGGATAAATATAATTGTTGTAATGTAAATTTATAGAAAATTTATGGATGTGGTAAGGTTGATAGTAATAACACTGCGTGCAATATTAGCGCTGTGAATTCAAAACCTTGATACTTAGGTAAACCTTACATAAACCAAACGCCCAGTTGAACCAAGTCCTCATCATCAACAATTAATGAAGAGAACAAACGCTTGGAGTTACTAAACATGAAGAACAGTAGAGTAGCTCTCTTCCTTCCTTTGCCTTTCTTCATCTTTGCAGGTATGATAAAAGGCCTTTGATTTGACATGCTTCTAGTTATAAATTGCACGACTGCGGTTGTGGTAACAGTTATGTTATTATCATCAAAATCAAAATTGCCAATAAATGCATAAAAATTCGTTAGATGCCATCAAAATTGTAAAAAGTCACAGTTCAAATCTGGTGCTTCAGAGCAATATTGCACACAAAACTAGGGTTGATAACCTTGGTTTCCCGTGTTATTGCTATATATTATTGATATTTGTAACAATTTTCTTTTTGGGTAAATGATATTTGCAACAATTTCTAACCATGGCTTCTTGTGCCATATAATGTGTGTTTAGTGCGGAAACTAGCTATTGCGGCTACGATTACTTTTACAAACAACTGTCCATACACCGTGTGGCCAGTAACCTCAACCACCGGAGATCAAATGCCTCAGTTGTCAACAACTGGCTTTGAACTGCCTGTCAAAGCATCCATATCGATGAATATTCCATCTCCATGGTCGGGTCGGATCTGGGCTCGGACCGGATGCTCCAACGATTCTGGTATTTTCGTATGCGTCACCGGAGATTGTGGGTCCCATCAAGTCGAGTGCAACGGCGCCGGCGCAATCCCACCGGTAACATTAGCAGAGCTTACGACAGCATCAAAGACCGGCCAAGAGTTGTACCATGTTAGCAACGTGGATGGGTTTAATTTGCCCATGTCCATAGCTCCAAAAGGTGGATCCGGTAACTGCAAATCCTCAAGCTGTCCCACAAACATAATCTCGGACTGCCCGGAAGAGCTGCAAGTGAGATGGTCCGACGGGAACGTCATTGGTTGCAAGAGTGCTTGCTTGGCTTTCAGTCATCCTATGTACTGTTGCACCGGAGATTTCAACACAGCAGATAAATGCCAACCAACGAACTACTCTCAGTTTTTTGAGAGGCGGTGTCCTGATGCTTTAAGTTATGTTTTCGACAATACTAGGATTAGCAGCAACCTTACTTGCTCCGGGGGATCTAGCTACACCATTACGTTCTGTCCTTATCAAACTGAGACAGGTAATTTCTTCTATGTACGCTTTTATCGGATACATAGGATCTGTATTCCTGAATTTCTTCACTGTGATTTTTGAACTGAGATAACTTCGAGATCAACAATTTTTTTTTCTTTTTATTGGAAATCAAGTGCCTGTTATAAGCTTCCTTTGTTGGAAAGTATTTTTGAGAAAATATAATTATAAAAATAATAATAAGGAAAGTAATTTATTTATTTAATATTAAATATAAAGAATTTAGGAAAAGTAACTTTTCTTATTTCAAAAAAAAATTTACTTTCATCAATTTTTAAGTTTTTAGGTATCAATTTTTTAGTTATCAATATAAATGATATATTATTTTTTTATTTATTTATATACACATAATATTTTTTTAAAAAAAAACTTTCTAATAAAATAAACGGAATCTTCTCCCTTGAAATTTCATAATTCGACATGTTCCGACAAGTTAAAAAATTATTAAATTAAAATTATTCAATTATAATTATTTATTTATTAATAAATTTGATAAAACAATTTTAATATGATAATTTTTTATATTACTATACACTCACAATTTTAAAACTGTTAAAGTATCATAAAATTCACTTAAAAATCATCATCTTAATAAGAAAATTTGGGAATCAACCTGTTTCCTAAACAAAAATTTCTAATTAATGCATTGTGAATAAATAAATATTCTTACTATTCAAGGATATAAACGTCAAATTTGAAAGACGAATGTAATGATTCCAAAAATAGAACCTCTACTTGCCTTTAACTCTCCTAATGAGATAAAAATAAATATTTATAAATACTGTTTTCCTAAAGTTACATTCTGAATTTTTCATAACTTTTTTAGGTACTTGTGATGATGTCTCTAGAATTTTAAAGTTCAGAATGTTGTAGCAAATTTACAAATTGTTAGATTAAAATTATTCAATTATAATTATCTATCTATTAATGAAATACACTATGTATTTATACAATTTCTTTAAAAACAAAAATGGTAATATGGATTAAAAAATGAAAATATAAAAAAAATAGTATACTGGTAAAACAGAATTTTTGGAATTCTATAATCTAAGAAGCAAGACATTTTTTTAAAATTAAAAAAAAAATCTCTCTCTACATATAACTATTTACTATCAAAATTATTTCAGAATGAGATTAGTAACTGTCTGAGCCAGATCCAGAAGTTGATGGGGCATGGAACCTTAGTAAAACCTCCCGAAATTTGATGGGATGGAACTGATTATGTCTCTTCTTAACAGATATTTGTCGTGGGTCGGAAAATTGCCACGAGAAAAAGGGGTCGTGGCTAATAGATTTCTTTTGCCATGTGCAAGAACTCCTTATGTTTAGAAATCACATTCATCAGGAAATGTGTTTGAATTTCTAAGTTAAGGACAATTAAGTTTTATCATTACATCAATTTATCTTTTTAATATTATAATGTAATATATTAATTTTATGGAAAATTTTAGTCCATCAATTAATTTCACAAATAAAAAAGAATACATAACATTAATTATATAATAAAAAGTAAATTTATTCACAAATAAAAAAGAATACATTGCACGTAAAATTTGCTAGATGCGATAATTACCACATCTATAAATGAGAGATTAAATATTATATTTACTTATTATAATATGTGGCAGATGAAATTAATATTAAAAATTTGTAATGAATTAAAGTGATATAACATATTTTTAGGGATAAAAAAAAGAAAAATTAAAATAATTAATTACTAGTAATTTAAATATTAATTTTCAATAAAATTTAAATATACTTTTTTTGGAGTATGTCGTATCCTAGAAATAATTTTTTTAAATTAATATGAAAATTATTATAATTTCAATTACATTTAAATTCTCCTTTCCATTTATAATGCCTATTTTAAGCCTTCACAAATATAAGTCATACCATTTTATCTCTTATAAATTTTTAGTATCAATTTCATTTCTTGCACATTATTTCTATCTCAATTTATTCATTTTATCTATCAAGCCAATAACCATTAACATAAATAATAATGGAGGAACTGAATTAATCAAATTATTATTTATAAAAAAATAAAATTGATACAAAATATTTATGAAGGATAAAATTGATACAAGTAAAATTCATGAGAAACCAATATAAATTTTTAATATTTTTTTATATGTAACACTCCATTTAATGTAGTAACTTAAAAGTTTTTTAACATAATGATTTAATTATTAATAAATCATATATAATTTTACATAATTATTATATATTTTTAATGAAATTTTTTAATATTATAGTGATAAATGTAAAATTTATTACCTGATTTAATATTATTAATATTATTATAATATACAATTTTAAATAAATATATAGAATAATATTATCAGTTCGATTCTATATTTTAACCTGCCCGGTTATAACTTATGTATCTTACCCATTCTACCAAATGAGTTCTTATAAATAATAGAGGTTTTTTTTCCAAATTTTAGGAAGGAAACTTATTCAATTTAATTTTTTATATTTATATTTTTCATGAATATGATATATTTTGTCATGATATTATCTACAACTTTAATTATGGTACAAGTGATATTTCACAATAGATAAAGTTTTCTCACTTAAATCATAACACAAGTGATACTTTGTTATAAATAAATTGTTTGCATAACTCTATTTATTGCACAAGTAACTCTTTGTCATAGATAAAGTTTCCTATTGTATAAATATTTTTTTGTACATTTATTTAAATTCCTTTAAACTTGTAGCAATACATACAATCATAATGATTTTTAGATTTATGTGGCATAATTCTTGACATAAGTAATTATTTTTTGTAGTAAAGCGGTGTATAGAATAGAGAAAAAAATCTAAATATAGGACGTTTATGATTATAATAGATATAATAGAAGCCATTCATTCATATGTAAAATATATTGACGTACAAGATGTTGCCTACTTGTGACATGAAAGATATTCATCTCTCTCTCTGTTTTTTTTTTTAATTTTTTTTTACTTATATATGTTGTGCGTTTAATTTAACATTTACATGATGCCAAATTTATTTTTATGTGATTTAGCACAAGTCTCTATTACTATATTATTTATATCAATACCAATGTTTTAAAAACTAAAATTGGTCATTAAATTAAAAATGAGAGCAATATAAGATTTAATGATTCAACTATGATCAAACCAAAGTTGAATCAAAATTATAATATAACGTAAAAATTTTAATATATAGCAATTAAAAATAATTAAAGTATCATAAAAGTAAAATTATGCATACAAAACATGAAAATATTTCAAATATTATCAAATAATTTCATAATTTTATAATGTCATAATTTAAATTATTATAAAAAAATAATATTGAACTTGATTTTCTTGTTCTAAAACATATCTATATAGATAAAGTAATTTTTTACTATTCAAAACTAATAATGTTACTTTTGTAAATAATAATAAGTTTTTAAAGAAAAAAAAACAATCCATTGAATTGTAAAAATCGTGATTGATTTGCACAATATAACTATTTCATTGATTTTCTAATTAATTTTTTGATGGCTAGTTTTAAGGGTTAATCAGACTAATCACATCACCAGTTTTTTAAGTTAAACCGACTAGTTTTAGTTCAATTTTTAATATATTGATTTATAGTAATTCAAATTATTTACTAGTCCAATAGGTTACTTAACTTGAAATATAGCATATTTTCTTATCATTTACTTATTTCCTTTGTCTCTACTAGTAAGAAAAATGATTTTAAGACCCTGCTAAAATGTCTCCTTATATATCCATCCATTAATTTCAGTTTTGTCACAACTAACCAAATCTACGAAACATTTATTCATTCTGAATTGATATTGCAGAAGCACAAACTGGTGTATGTTATGGGATGCTAGGGGACAACTTGCCACCCCCACAAGAAGTCATAGCCCTTTTCAACCAAAACAACATTAGAAGGATGAGAATCTACTCTCCAAACCAACTAGTCCTCCAAGCCCTGAAAGGTTCGAACATTGAACTTCTTTTAGACCTCCCAGGGGAAAACCTCCAAGAAATTGCCACAAGCCAAGCCAATGCAAACAAATGGGTTCAAGACAATGTTAAAAATTACCGTGATGTTAAATTTAGATACATCTCAGTAGGAAACATAGTGAAACCTAATTACCCATATGCACAATTTCTTGTCCCTGCCATGGAAAACATCCAAACTGCCATTAACTCAGCTGGGCTTGACGGCCAAATCAAAGTATCCACCGCTATCCAAACTGATGCCCTAGAAGTGTCATTCCCTCCTTCAATGGGTTCCTTCAGGAATGATTACAGATCAACATTTCTTGATCGTGTAATCAAATTCCTATATAGAAATAATTCCCCGTTACTTGTTAATGTTTATACTTACTTCAGTTACATTTCAAACCCTAAGAATATTAGTCTTGATTATGCTCTTTTCACTTCTCCTTCGGTTGTTGTGAGAGATGGATCATATGGGTATCAGAATCTTTTTGATGTTATTTTGGATGGTGTTTATTTTGCACTGGAAAAGGCCGGCGGAGATAAATTGGAAATTGTTGTGTCTGAGAGTGGTTGGCCATCGGCCGGTGGCACGGCGACTTCGTTGAAGAATGCAAGGACTTATAATACGAATTTGGTACGACATGTTAAGGGAGGAACCCCAAAGAGGCCAGGGAAGGCCATTGAGACTTATGTATTTGCTTTATTTGATGAAAATCAGAAGACTCCAGAATATGAAGAATTTTGGGGGCTCTTTCTTCCTAATAAACAGCCTAAGTACCAGATAAATTTCAATTAGAAATAAGAAATTGGTGTAATGATCCTAGTGAGCAGCATTATGACTTATCTTCTTGGAAGAGTTGTATACTTGTTAAATTTGCGTTATAAATCATCACTCCACTATATAACTTATAGTCGGATTCAAATTCTTTCTCCTTATTTATCACTAATACGCGGAGATTTTACTTTAATACGTATAAATCAAGGGATAATTTGTTCATAATATTAAGTGTATGTAACAATTTTTTTTATCAACCGTAGGTTTTCTGATTTATGTTCTTCAATCAATCATCATTTAATTCTCTCTTGCCCTCCCACAATTGGGGTGCAAAAAGCATCCAATTTATTAATTTATAGGCAATTTCATTTTCATTGATTAGGATGCTTCCAAGATAATTTTATTGTACTGCGAAAGGAAGCAAAGTTCATATTTGTTTTCGCTTTTAAGGGATTGATGTCAAATATCAGAGCAAGAGACAAGAAAATAAGAACGTTTCATCATATTTGTTTTGTTATAATTTTTATAAAATAAATTCCACACTTTACACAATTTTCCAAAAAGAACAAAACAAAAAAAAGAAAAAATCTCACCATTACATCTTACTATGAAAGAAAGCAAAGTGGTTTTCTTGCGACCCCAATTTTAAAATTGAGATCCAGAATTGTAATATTATTCTTAAGTCTGCCTTTGCATTAATTATTATTGTCATAAAATTGCAAATAGATATTCAGAAATATATATAAGTCAAAATTACATTAATGTTTGTTTTGATATAATGATATTTTTGAAATAATGTAAAGTTTAAGACTGGATTATCAATATAATTAATGTCTGTATGAACAAGGCAAAATTTTCAAAATTACTAGAAAACTAAATACTTTGATTTTTTATTAAATTAATGTTAAAATATATAATAATTAAAGATTGCTGGCAAAATGAGGAAACCTATGACATCAATTTTATATATGACCAACATTTAAATTTATTGTAAAAGTTTGGTGTTAAAATATTAAACTTTAACACATTGATTTTAAATTTAACCAATGTTTAAAATTATGACATTTATGAAGTTTGGGAAACAACAAAAATTTAAGATGTTGATTTTATACACAACCATCATGTAAAGGCATTTTAAACATCTACCTAAGAAAATGTCAAAAACTTATACATTAGTTTTAGATATAACCGATATTTAATGGTATAATAATGACCAATTTATTAAAAAAAGAATGATACATAAGATGTTGGTTTTTAAAATAATTGGTGTTTAAAGATATGGAAGCAATGACATTGTTGACACTATAAAAGAATCATCATCTAACAATGAAAAATTCTGTAGCTAAATTATTTATTGATGAAATCATTGATGGAATGGAAGTCCTTGTTAAAATGTGGGTCAATAATTTCATTAGCAATGGATTTACAATCCTTGTCATAAAAATCAATCGCTAATTCCATCACAGAATATATATCCCATGACAAGTGTCACAAGCTGGCAGTTGTGATAATTTAATAGACAACCACGCTCAGATTTAGACGAAACTTTAAGGAAAAATTCATCATATTGTGAGGGTCCTATGGCTTTAATTTGGGATCAATCTGGTTAGTGTACTATTTTTTTATTTTCCCAAGTTTGGAGGTATTTTGGTCATTTTGGATGGTTCAAGAATTCGGTGGTGTTCGAGAAACCTGTATTTGTGATCCTTGCATTATTATCTTCGTGTCAAGCAATTTTTGAGTGAATTGAACACTTGGAGCATGGTGAAAAGGACTTATGATAGTTCAAGAAAAGTATGCATCTTCTGTCATTTGGACTTTGGTTCAAAATGCTCTTTAAGGAGGTAGAGTACTTTCAGGACCCGAGCAGTGCTTAAGACACTGAGCTAGGGACGAAGTGTGTTGGCTTGTAGCCATCCCCCTGCACACTCAATACTATGGAATGATGCATAAACCAATAGAGTGGAGTGTCCCTCTCCCTATTTAATTATCCCTTCAGTTCGAATAACTCAAAGGCTTCCTATATGGAAGGATCATGTGGTCCGGTATGCGAGAGTGTTTCAGTGATATACGATATTAATGCGTGAACTTGTTGTACATGGGACTTGTTGTATGGGCGATAAGTCTTCAATGTCCCATTATCTCTACCAAGCATGTCAAATGAGGATTATAATGAGGGAAGGCTGGCATATTTGCCAAAAGTGGCCAGCATGCACCGCACGATTTTGGTTGGAAAGTCATTAACCCATGACATTTGGTATCAAAGGTTGGTTTGTGGTGGATGGCCAAGATCAAGTAGGCATAATTGGTTTTGATGCGGCTTGTCCAATGATATGCGGTATGTGCGAAGCTATCATTCTCACAAACTTGATGGTAGCATTGCCAAAGACTTAACCAAATAGTTGCAAGAGATTGGATCAGTTCGATAACAATATCCATCACTGATCTTAAAGTGAGCAATAAATATTCAATCACTAGTATAAAATTACCTTATAACATTGGTAATTTTCATTTCCAATGTCAATTAATTATGAACTGACGTATATATAAACATTGTTATATGTCAAGTATTTCCACATTAGTCCATGTCAGTTAACAACTGATGTGAAAAAATAAATAATAATGTCAATTTTATATAAATAATAACTATCTTAATTATTTTTTACAATGTTATAATAACAATATTTAAGTGCACTTGTTTTGAATAACTAATGTGATATAACTTCCCTCCTAACTCACCATCACTTTTCATTTCCTAGCCCTTTCTCTTGATCCTTATTCCTAGCATTCCCCCTCTTACGTTTACTCCCTGTCCAATCCTTTTAACTCTTTAACATCTCTAATGACAATTCAAAATCTCAATTTTAAAAATTTTAAAAAGTATAAGAAAAGAATAAAATCAATAAAAATTTATATCTAATACCTTATAGAAAATATGTAAGGCTAACACTTCCTATAAAAGCTATCTTAAGTTTAACATCTACAAATGTAATGAATATTTATTAAAATTTGATATAAAATATTAACAATTTCTATAAATAAATAATAGATAATATCACAAAATGTCAACAAAAGAACGAAATCAAATTTTTTTATTTATACAACCTATAATACCCCCATATCAAAATAAAAAGTTTACTAACCAATTAATAAATTTTCACTACTACAAAATAATTAATAAGTATAAATATAAAAAAAATCCAAAGATTAAAATAAAATTGGAAAAGTTTCACAATAATAAAATTTATAAATAGGGTCATAACTTCATTATTTTTATTTTCATATCACATCTTATGTCTTAAATTGTTTTAATTAGTATTTTTTATTTTTAAAAAGTATTCTTTATTTTTATTTTCATATCACATCTTATGTTTTAAATTGTTTTAATTAGTATATTTTATTTACAAATAACATCATAATTTCACTTTTTATTTTCATTTTTTTTGCTAGGAGAAAAAGAGAGTAAGGGTAACCAACGTCAATTACCCTCATAGGGTGTTATCACAGGAGTACTCCTTTACTGCAAAATATTTGATTTGAGCCATAGCTACTGCCCAAATGGTGAATCCGTGGCCACAACTCTATCAAAGTGCTAGCAGTCCCATGAGTCTTCCACCCCATTATTGATCACAAATTGACGCCCTCTTGCACTACAACAAAAAAGACCTTTAGTGGTGACATTTATCGTCACTGAAGAGCGCTCAGTCATCGCTAAAAGAAAAAATCATCGCTGAAAATGTCATCGGTATAGTTTTGTATCTGAAACAATCAACACCGATGACATTTTGTCATCGCTAAAGGTACGGCCTTTTATGACGACAATGTCGTCATAGAAAATAATTTCAAAATTCAAAAAATTTTGAAATTTGATTTTCAGCAACGACTAAAACTAAAAAAGTTATCGATGAAGATGACTTTCAGCAGCGACATTGTTGTCGCTGTAAGTTAGCCTTCAGCGATGATAATTATTGTCGCTAAAAGTTTTGATTTCAGCGACGACACTATTGTTGTCATTGAAAGACATTTTCAATGATGACATTTTGGCCCTATAGCGATGACAATGTCGCTGCTAAAGATTTTTTGAAATTTTTTTTAAATTGAAATTGAAATTTTTGTTATGATTAAATATATTTCAAATAACCAATTATATAAAACAACATTTATCTAAAATATTCTTTATTTTAATTAATTTGAATTGCTCATATATTTTTTAAATTTAATTTAATGTAAATTATACAACTATAATGCATTAGTAGTACTAATAATAATATCTAACAATTTGTTCCAACATAAAAAAAATGAATACTCATAAAGCAATTGTGAAGACATTATTTATATGAATAAATTATATATACACAATTCATGTATATGTGTACACATAAAAAATATAAAGATACATATACAGAATATACTATGGGGAAGGGAGGTATAAATATGCTGATACACCATCATCATCATCATCATCAGCTTGGGAACGAGGACGATAAAATAATGGTGGTGGCTGAGATGGACCAAGTACTTGAGCGTCAGGTCCAGGCCTAAATCTACTCGACCCAGGTGATATAGCAGTAGCAAATGGAGGCAGCGGTAGGATGATACCCTGCTGTATAAGAATCGAGATCATCTTAGTAAGGTAAGTCCTAAGCTGCTACTGCATCTGCTATTATTGTGTAATCCGCTGCTGCTGCTAATCCAACTGCTGCTGCTGCTCCTGAATCAACCGCTGGCTCTACTGGAACTGCTCCCGACTCTGTTATAACTGCTCTTGCAACTCACTGACCTGAGACACGGACTATAAGCTCATCCCTACACTAGAAGTCCCCGTTGAATGATAGGATTGACTAGCAAGCACACGTCCAATAGCCCTTCTATACCCTCGACGAGTGCCAAGCACCTCATCGGCGATGGCAGCCGTATCTATTTGTATAAGAGTCGCAGGCAAGCTAGTGGATGATACACCAGACTGTACGTGCTGAGTCATGAGCTCAATCATCCTCGCCTTAAATTATTAAAACAAAATTCAACAATAAATCTTACAAGATATATTCGTAAAATTCTATTTAAAATATGAAATTCAACTAGCTTACATATTACCCCTGAGGGATCGGATGCACCCACTCCCCCAACCTATACGTGTGTCGGTTCGTGAAATTCTCGAGAATCGACTGCAGCTTACTAGTATCTCTGTTTCTCTGTTCAATTTTTGTAAAAGAAAAAAAGGATGAAATAAGTAAAGCTATCTAACAAGTAGATACATTTAAAAAAGAAAAAAAGTTAAATTACCTTATCAAAGCGATGTGCAACAATAGACTTTGACCCATGTTGGTTATTCATGACTTTCTATGCTCTATTATTTACATTCTTCCTAGACAACTCCTACAAATTAGGGAAAAAAGTATTAAATTTTTATGTTTACAATTTAAATATGTGAAACAATGACATAATACCATAAAATATCATACTTACCCTATATTCATCACTGTCAAAAAAGTCCACACACCTCTGCCATGTCTGTGATAAGACAAATCCGGGCACATAACCTCTAGCTCGATCCAAGTCATAATCCTGGTATCGATCGCCTCCATGCTCTAAGAAATGATTATTCAACCTGCACTTCCAATCTTTATACAGGTCTACAGCAGTCCACATCAAACCAGAGATCACTCTATCCTAATCACCCTCAGAGATGCCCTGGAACTCAAAGTGGGACTACATAAAAGACATTTAACAAATTTGTGAGTAATATATTTAGAAATTTCAATCTCAGAAGAATTAATTCAGCAGATGAAGGAAATAGATACTTACACAAACCTCCTGCACAACTCTATCTCGAATCTGCTAAGGTACAGCCCGCCATGACTTATAATAAGGTGGCACGTAGGCGTGGATCATGCTACCAATATCACGAGGGAGATGAATGGCATTCTTACCAACCGTATGCCATGTACCAATCGTATCAAACTATACAGACACTGTTCTGCCCCTACCCCTACCTATCTTCTCGTGCAGCCTAAGGGACCTATTCGGACCCCTCTTTCTCGCAGCTGTAACTTCAAAAATAAAGAAAAATATTAATACAATAAACATGATATTTAATCAATCTCAAGTATGTACAGTTAATAACAAATACCTGATCCTTCGCACTGTGATGGAATATTGGTGGGTCGCCTCCAGCGTCACCTCTATGATGTCGTGCCTCAATATCCACTATAACTAAAATAATACACATTATACAAGTAATTAAAGGAGAATCTATAGTCAAATTGAATGATCAAATGGTTTAACTTTTTACAATCATATTGATTATTTAAAAAATCATGCTTACACAATTACAAGTTGTAGTTCGAATATCTTATTTTATCCCTAGTCTGAATCAATGTTGGTGAACCTAACAGACTCATGGTCATCAGTTTCTCCTTCATTATCATATTGTAAAGGCCCCTTATCCATATAATCATTAATTGTTTCATCGTTGAAACTATCATCATCATCGATGAAAGCGTCTTCTCCATAAGCACCAAATCCAACATTCCTGTCAAGTGGAGTGATTGAAGGATTATTTCTTTCATTACCTAGATCTACTAGATCGAAATATGCAAGATCAACTATAAGATTGAAGTTAGATGAGTTACTATCTTGCAGAAATAACAAGTCTTGTGCACTGTCTCCATCACTGAGTAGATCCCATATGTTGCGATGCACTAGATTATGGATAACCTTCCAATTTGGTCCATTAAGGAGATTCTCAATATAAAACACTTGTTTTGCTTAAGTAGCAAGTATATAAGGATCATCTTTATACCATTATCCATTGATGGAGATGCTTGTGATATTCTTGTCAATATAAATTTTTTTCTTTGTAAGATCAATGTCATACCACTTGCATTTAAATAAAGTCACACTGTACTTATTTAAATAAGTCAACTTAATTATTTCTTCCAATATACCATAGAACATGTTACCATTAGTCCCCGGAATAGAAATGCCACTATTTTGCATTTTATGCTTCACATGCCGAGTTTCGACTATGAACCGTACTCCATTCACTATACACGCAGAGTATATCATGGTAGTAAAATTGGGACTGAAGGCTAATGATAATAGCTCTTCGGTAGCCTCCAAGGAACCGTTCCTATGTAAATGGTACATCTAAAAAAGTAGCAATTTTTCTAAGAATTAAATTGAAAGATCAGTAAAAGAAATGAACAATATTTGGGATATTGGTTTAATGAATTTGGGAAGAAAAAACCCTTACCTTCGAGTAAAATCACAAGGGAAATTTGGTTTTTTGTAAGTTGTCAATATTTTCAGCACCATTTTGTTCGAGTTCCAATCAGTGCTCACTATAGAACATAACAATCTTAGTCTATTATAATCACAAAAAGGAGAAAAACACAAATGACCATAGATACTTACTGGAGATACTTTTCAATCTCAATACAATTGTTCAAGATGTACCATACTGCAACATCTCAATCCTTCCTATCAAAGTGAGAAATAATTTTCTTCCCCATCGGTCAACACTGGAATTGGAACACCGACAATGTCCTTCTTGTTTGACTAGGTGTTACATCTTGATTTCTATCAAGTCGGTTAAATCTAGTTTCCACTCCTTCCAAGTACATAGAGAAAAACGTTAATGCTTCATCAACAATATACCCTTCTGCAATTGAACCCTCCGATCAAGCACGATTTCGGACATAATCCTTCAACTTTTTTATATATCTCTCATATGGGTATATCCACCAAAAATGAACGGGTCCTCCTTCCAATGTTTCATTTGGCAAATGTATTACCAAGTGAACCATTATGTTAAAAAATGTTAAGGGGTATATTCTCTCAAGCTTGCATAAAATAATGATAATGTCTTATTTAGCTTACAGAATATCCTTCCTATTGAGAGTTCTAGCACATATTTTATTGAAGAAGTTGCATAACTCAACAAGTGAATATGATAATTCCTTTGGCAAGAAAGCCCGAATTCCTGGTCCTAACAGTCTCTACATAATATCATGGCAGTCATGTGATTTCAGCCCCTTTAACTTTAAGTCATGATCTGTGACATTCTTACAAAGACTCCCAACAAATCCATTTGAAAATTTCACATTCTTTATATATTAGCAAAATCATTTTCGTTCTTCCTGGTTAAGTGTATATACAACATGTAGCTTGAAAAGTTAACCCCTCTGCTCATACAGATGTAAGTTGGGCCTTATCTTCATGTCTACCAGATCTCGTCTTGTATTGTTCATATCTTTTATTTTGTGCTCAACATCCAATAATGTACCCAAGATGTTATCACATACATTCTTCTCAACATGCATCACATCAATGTTATGTCTTAAGTTCATTTTCAGCCAATACGGGAGATAAAAAATATACTTCTCTTGCTCCAATTAAGTTCATCAACACCCTTCTTTTGCTTTAAACCACCAAATTGAGCATGTTTTTCAGGAAGTCTCTGTGCCACCTTTCCCAATTGTTTCACGATAACGTTAATGGTAAGAGGCCGAGGAAGGGCTCTCCTCTCTGACCTCCTATTGAATTCTTTCCTATTTCTCCATGTGTGACTTCTTGGAAGCCAACGACGATGACTAACATAAGCTATTTTTCCTTTAACTCAAATTGACGGAGTATCCAAATTACATGTAGGACATGCTTTGTATCCTTGCCCGCTCCACCCAAATAGACTTACTTTGTGCAAGAAAATCATTTACAGTCTATAGCAATTCTGTCTATATGTTGAACATCGTATTTGTATTCGCATCTCGAATTTCAACTCCTTTCTCCCAAAGATACCTTAACTCTTCTACGACTGGTTGTAAGAAGATATCGATATCTTTACTTGGCGATTGTGGCCTTGGGATTAATAAGGTCAATATGAAAAAAGACTGATTCATGCATACCCATGGTGGCAAGTTATAAGTGGTTATAACCATTGGCCACATGCTATAGGACAAGTTCCTATCACCAAAAGGATTAAATCCATCTACACTTAAACCTAACCTAATATTTCGTGGGTCAGCAGAGAAATTAGGATACTTCTTATCGAACTCCTGCCAGGCTTTTCCATCAATGGGATGTCGCATTACCCCCTCCTCTTTTGACTTTCCAGTGTGATGCTATATCATATTCTTTGCAGTATGTCTCAACCCATACAAATGCTTTAACTGAGGAGCTAATAGAAAATATCGAATGACTTTTTGAGGCACCTTCTTTCCTTTCGTATTTTTATCTATCCATCGGTTCTTCCTAAAAATTGGATAATTATCCTTAGAAGCATGTTCTTTCTAAAAAAGTGCGCAGTCATGTTTGCATACATGGATTGATTCATACTCCAATCCCAACTTGTTGAGCCATTTCCTTGCACCATAGTACAACTTAAGCAATTTATTGTCATTGGAAAGTGCCTCTTTTAACAACTGCAGAAGAGCATCAAATGACTTATTTGTCCATTTATGCAAAACCTTCAAGTGTATGGGTTTCACTAGGAAGTTCAAGGCTGAAAATGTTGTACATCCTGGATACAATTCTGTTTCTACTTGCTCAAATAGGTTATCACAATTACTATAATTTATTCTAATGTATCCGTTAGCCGCATTCTTACTTCTGTACTCGTCATTACGAACATTAGCTTCAGGTACCTCAGGGATGATGAAATCATGTATAATATCCGCCAACTCATCTCTATTGTTGGGAGACTCCTCCCAAGTTCTTCTAGAAGTTGAAACATCTGCTTCACCATGGTGTACCCAATTTATGTATAATGGATGAAATCCATTATTTATAATATGTGCCTCCAATGTTAATAATGTCTAGAATATTAAATTCACACACTTTTTCCATGGGCATCTCACAAAACCCCTTTCATCGACAAAGTTTTTAGCTTTTTGAACAAATGCTACCGTACCATTCCAATACTCATCTGACAAGCGATTTGATAGATGTATCCAACTTTTATCGATGGACATTGTATCATTCAATAAGAAGAAAATTGCTTTAGGTGGAATAAAGTGTGGTGATTAATATTTGAAATGTACCCTAAATACATCGTATTACTCCAACTTTGAAGGCTAAGGTCCTATCCCATTCGAGATATTTCTATAGTTATTATTTTCTTCAATTTATGCACGCTCATTATTTGCTCTATGCAGAAATTTCAGCAGCATCTTCCCATGATTTTTCAAGTGCCTAAACTATACACCTATATAGTTTAGACTTGCAGAACAGTTAGGATGCTAAGATATTTCCACAATATCAAACAAGAGCCAAATAAATTGTTAATAATAACTACAGGACAATGTCGCAAACTGTCTAACTTTTCAAGACAATTCAAGGGTTCGTTAATATTTAGAGAACAACCAACTCTTGAATGGGTCTAAGCTTATAATTTGAATGCAAATACAATTTTATTTAAAATTATTGTAAAAATATATTTACAATAATTAAAAATAATGATACAATATTTTATGAGAATTGTTATTTAAGTTCAATACTGTTATTTAAGTAACTTATTACGTGGATTATTGATTTTTTTAAATATCCATAACCACTGTTATGTTTCACAATAAATTTGTGAGAATTCAAATGTGTAACCTACTCTAATATATTTATAAGGTACACAATTCAACTTTTCTATAGAGAGGTATATTTTATGAATACTTATTAATTATCAGGCATAGGAACTTTTTAAATTTCTATTATGGTATGGTCGTTTTGATTGTTTTGCTAGGAAATCTTTTCATAAGAATTAATATATATATTTTTATACAAGTATAATATGTCACATGTCATTATAACTAAATAATAATATTTATCATTATAACATTGAAAGAAAGTAAAAGGATGCTATCACAAAATAGGGAACTACTGTTTGTCAATATTTCTTTTCTAAACAAATTAAATAATTTTCATCATTTCAATTTTTTCTAAATTATATTTTTTTAATTAATTTCAGCAAACTCAAAAAAGCTTTTGAATAAATAACACCGAATTAATATCTAAGAGATTAGAGCATTAGTAGATTGGGCTTAAAAAATATTTCATCGTACATTTTTTGTTAGTTTCATAAGTTATTCATTAATGCAATGTTATTGTAACTTTAGCTATTAGAATTTTGTACATAACATATATTTTCTAAAATAATTAAGAAATATTTTGTAATCTTCAGAATTTTACATTTCCTTATTTTGAAAATTAATTTTTAATCCAATTAAAAATTCAAGATACATAGCAGTTGAAATTGTAAATAAAAAAATAATTCAGTTAATGATAAAATTGACATTAAAAATAATAAAATATAATTCAAAAATTATATAAACTATATTTATTTTAGTTGTGTTTAGGGTTTAGCTTTAAAAAATAATTTTAACAAATAAATTTTGAAAATTAATTAATTATAAATTTTATAATTTTTAAAAGAAAAAAAGTAAATTTAATTTATCCATGAAGGGGGTGATTTTCATACAGACTTCCTGATTTTTTAACTTTTTTTCTAAGTAATGTAGATAGTATAATTTAGATTGTTAGGGTTTGATTTTTATGTGATCTCGAGTTTAATTGAATTTTTCTTATTATGTAGTGTAAATAGTATAATTTGAATTGTTAAGTTTTAATCTCAATTAAAAAAGAGATTATATTATTATATTCTCTTATTTTCTAAGCTATATTTACATACTTATTCTAATTTTCTATCTTACATTATTTCAACAAATCTAATAATTTTGAAGTTTCCTAAATTACATAATAAATTTTAGATTTTATGGATAAAATATTATAACTACTCTATCTTACATGAGTCTAACTGAATAATCTACACATATATTATATACTACAAAGTTATAATTTAAGGGATACATAAGAATAACAAAATTTATATTTACAAATTTTATGCTAAGTTAAATTTACATAAATAAATTTAAAATTTACATGTAAAACTAAATAATATGAAGTTTCATAGTAAATTAAACATACTATCAACTCTATTAATTCATTGCAAACTATTAATTTCACATATAATATTTTACAATAAAAGTATTATAAACTTTAGTTCACGTACCTCAATAGCAAAAATCTACTGATCAACTCTGAATACTATCCACGAATAAAGATAAGTGCTAATAATAATTAACAAATTAAAATATGAAATATACAAAATTAATACACATTAACATATATAAAAAATAAATATACTAAAATAGAAAAAATTATAAAAGAAAGAGAAAGTTAAGAAACTTACCTCATGTCCATTGCTTCTCTTTTGCAAGTGCGTAAATGAGAGGGGGAGGAGGCACTGAGGGTTTAAATAGGCGGACAAATGAAGGGTCATCGCTGAAAGGTCAGCCTTCGACAACAATAAAGTCATCGCTAAAGGCTTTTTTTTTTTTGCACATAGGGCTTCAGCTTGTTGTCGCTGAAGCCCTATCTTGAAAATTGGACAAGGCCTTCAGTGATGACAATCGTCATCATTGAAGGTTTAACTTTTAGTAACGACATTTGTCATCGCTATAGGTGATCCTCGGAACTTGGGGCAAACCTTCAGCAATGACATTTGTCATTATTGAAGGATGCACCTTTTAGTGATGATAGAGTTGTCACTGAAGGCCTGCCCAATTTTCGAGACTGGCTCTTCAGCGATAACAATTATCATCATTGAAAGTGGGAACCTTTAGCGACGACAATTGTCATCGCTAAAGGTTAAATTTTCCCATTGAATTTCTTTTAGGCTTTTAGTGACGACAAATGTTGTCACTAAAGCCTAATTCTTTCCCGCCGTAGTTTTTCAATTCCCTTTAAAAGTCACTTGGCTTTTCACCGATGACTATGTCATTAGAAATACTTTTAGCGATGACTAAATTTTTGTTGTCACTAAAATCATCGTCGTTGTTGCTTCTTATTCTTGTAGTATTGTGTCAAACCCGACCTCTAAGATGAAGCAATAACTCGATACCACTAGGTCAACCATTTGGTGGTTTATTTTCATCTTACATCTTAGGATTTAAACTGTTTTAATCATTGTTCAAAAAATTGAACTAGATTGGCAAAAACCAATGAACCAACCAAATCTTCAATCCCATTTTGCCTTCAAAACATTATATTCAGAAACCACTCGAGAAATCACTAAACCAACTCAAATCCAAGAACCGCTCAAGGTACTAAAATTCGCAAGGTTCACTTCCTCCAAGTATTGAGACTTGGGTGTGGTGCGTGCTGCCTTTCATACTGAAAACAGTGCTATTCTCTTTCTAATATTTCCGATGTGGGACAATATTGGAATAGAATTTTGTGCCATTTGTTTTAGTCCCTTCCCTTTATTTTTTATACACCATTTAGTTAATTCAATCATCATTATTATAAAAAGAATTGATAAGGAAACTCTCCCACTAATTCTTGCAGTTAATATTTTTTTGTTTTATTTTTATTTTAAATCCCATTTTTTATTAGCAATTCAAAATTAATTTAAATTTAAATGTAAAATGAAAATGGCAATATGCATATTATCAACTTTCTTTCCGCAAAAGATGATAAAAGAATGTTTGATTCAAAATTTACTGTATAAAAAATAAATAAACAACTTTATTTAATATATATTATATATAAATAGTAAAGTGATATATATAGTGAAATATTATACTTGATATATGACATTTGACCCATATTATATTGAGATATATAATATTTAAAGTTCCAATTCAACCATGGTTCAACCATTAAACTTTGAACCACTTTTCAATTTGATTTATTGATTGATCCAATTTTTAAAATATTAATTTTTAATATTACATGTTAGTTTCAAGGAAAAAAACCGACATGTATAATAAAATAACATCATCCAACTATAAAGATTTAAACATTAGTTATTAAACAAAAAATTGACATTATAAATCAAAATATTTAGTTTATAAATATATTTCAAGCAAAAATTTTATAATTTTATAAGTTGATAGCATTAAAATTATTTTTTGCATTACGATATTTTTTATACTATAGATATACAAACAACAATAGATTAATTAATCTAACAAATAAAAAACTATAATTTACAATGAATAATAGACTTTGAATAAAAAGAGGAATATTTTTTCTCATGATTTCTTTATATTGCCTAAGGGCTTCTAAGTTTAATAATGTAAATGATTGCAAATTGATGGTAAGTTATAATTAAAAAAAGTATAAACATGAATCTTGCATTATATTCAAGCCTGCAATACAGTATAATACTAGGGATATTGCTTCTTCTTGTAACAATTTATCATTAATTTGCAATTGATCAAAGTTTAATACTATAATTTTATATTTATTGACCTTCAAGTACTTGATCACTCATTTGCTTTGAGTGTTTGATTGTTCCTATTTTTCAATGCAAGAATGATGCTACTTTCTCTATTTGTATCAAATTTTGACACATCACATAAAGCAATTAGCATATTAGTTCTCACATTAAAATATAAAAATAATTACACACTCATACCAACTAAAATAATCAAGCACCTCAAAGAGAATTATCTTAATAAATTACTAATTTATTTCAAACAGGTTAAAAGCAAATCATTGATGAACCATCATGATGTGTAGACTATTGATGAACTATCACAATATATAAACTGTTAATAAACTGCTACAATGATTGAAATGGATTATATCTGGCTTACCAATCGCTAAACAATGATTATTAATAAAAAATTGACATTATATATTAATACCTACAATAGACAAAGAAATTTCAAAGGTAGAATGAAAATATATATTGGTAGTTAAAAAAATTTACATTGTGTACCAATACCTCATAAACATTATTTTTTGTAAATGTTTGTTGTCACCACTCATTAGAATTATATGACCCTTGGTAAAAATGGCTAACATCTACCAGATTTGGTTTAACTCATAATTATCAATGCACTCCTATACCCATTTCCTCATTCATTAGCACATATCAAGCTTATTCATCATAATTCAATTCAAGTCATTTCATATTATATGAGTAAATACTATCATGCCTCATTGCATGGCCACACTACTAAAATTCTTTCACAATTATAACTTAACAACTAGGTACTTATCTTATACCATAACAATCAAAATGAACTCCTTATTAAGGATAAAAATGGCTATTGTTGACTATATACTTAACTATAGATTATTAGAGAATATTTTCTTAGGGTATAGTTGACTATATACATAATTATAGACCCCTAAGAAATTAATTATAGTTAAATATGTAGTTAACTATTAGCTTGTAGAAAATAGGCCCTAGACAATTATATAATCAACTATTAACATCCAGAAAGTGAGTTTAAAAAGGGTAGTCGACTACATACTCAACTATAACCATTTAGAGACCAAGCTTCTTGGCCATAGTTAACTATAGCCTTTTGGAGGCTAAAATTTTCATTGATAATCGACTACATAATTGACCATGGTCTAATTGAGAGCAATCTCAGGTGATAGTCAACTATTGCACAAATTTTTGTAGTTTCCAATATGAAAGTATTGGTCATATGGTAAAAATTTATGCTAAATTCATGAAGTCATCAATCTTCACCAAAAGTCATTAATGCACATTAAAACACATATATATCATTTCATTTATACTGATTTCAATGTTGAAACCAATTTAAACATCACAAATCAACATATTCTATATATTCATAAAAAATTAAGAAACTTTAACTTGATCAATTTTAATGAAATATTCAAATTAAAGCTATAATATTTATTCACCTAGATTGAAGAAGGTACTTGGAAGCTAGAATTAAGATTTGGTTGTTTTTAATTATCCAAAATCAACAAGTTTAAGGTTACGATTCAAATTTTCCTCTTTGAACTCAATACTTAAATTCTCTCAAATTTAAAACAAATATTAAAGAAAAGCTTAACTTTGATGGAGATGTAAGAGTTCTCACTTTGATTGTATAAATAAATTAATGAAGACTAACTCTTTTTCTTTATTTGATTGAAAAAGAATGTGGAGGAAGACAAGGGGAAGTGAAAAAAGTGTGAAAGAGAGATGTTGGGAATTTGGAGGAAATAAAGAGAGAAAGAAAGCGAGCTAAAATTTCAAAAGGAAAAAGGAAAGTGGGAGTATGGATATTTTTGGAAAAGTTTCCTAAATTTTTATCATACTTATTTATTCACCTCTAATTGCTTATAATCTTCAAATATTTTATTTAATTTTCCTCGATTAATTTATACAAGATTCTCATCTCAATTCCATTCAAATAATTAATTATCATATACATAAATTCCATCCCATATTTCCTTATGCTAGTTTATCATTTTTCACAAAGAATAATTTAGAAAAATATTTTAAATTTTAGAGAGTTATAACATGTTTATAGAATCTTTAATTATGCATTTATCTTATTTGAGACATGCCCAAATAAGTTAGAATAAGGATAAATCAAAGCAAACAAAATAGTTCAATCCTTTAATTTTAATGGGCAAGGTACACAAGTGCAAGTGAAAACAACGAAACACATGAAGCCTACATAATTAAATATGGCAGCAAAAAAACCTTATGCTAAATCCATGCCAAGTAAATGTTTCAAGTATGGTAAACTTAAATATTGATCCAACAAATGTGCATGCAAATCTGTTAATACAACATATTATAATGAAGATATGAATAAATAAGACAATATTTTTGAAGTAGAGCATTGGGGGACATTGAAATTACTAATGAAGAAGGAGAACTTATGTTTTATGTGTTTTGAAATTTACTATATACTGTAAGGCAAAAGATTCATCTCAATGCAACTAGATTTTTCACTCATAATATTCTATCAATCAAAAAGCATGTGATCTATTTATGGGTAATGAAAATTAAGAGAACATTGTATCAAATGCATTAGCTAAACATCCGATCTTGCTAATAGAAGCTCAACCTACACCTTACCGAATAGGATGGATCAAGAAAAAAACCAATTGTAAAGGTGATAAAAATTCGTAAAGTTCCAATCTCAATTAGAAATACTTACAAGAACAAAATCATTTATGATGTGATCAACATAAATGCTTACCACATTTTACTTGGAAAATTATACCAACATGATGTAGATGGAACTTATCATAATAAAGAAAATATTTATAATTTTCAATGAAAAAACCAAAAAATAATTATTCCTCTCATTGACAAAAAATAAACACAACCAAGCTTCTAAAGGAGAAAGAAAATCATTTCTCAGTATTTCTTACTATAAGGAATAATTTGTTAAAGACATTACAAAAGTTCAAGAGACTTTTGCATTTATTATCAAAAAGGAAGAAACTACTACTGCTAACATTCCAACAATACTATAACCTTTGTTGGAAGAATTCAAAGATATTGTTCCAGATGATTTACCTAATGGAGTTCCACCATTTGATTCCATGAACATGTCTGCCAAACTTGCTACGTTATTGCATTAATCCTGTGAAGAATGAAATTTTGAAAGAGAATGTGAAGGAATTAATTCCTAAAAGATACATCTAAGAAAGCATGTGCCTAGCGTATGTGTGTTGACAATCATGCTATCAATATGATAATTAATATGATAGCTATTAGATATAATTTTTCAATACTTTAAGTAGAAGATATGCTAGATCAACTTCAAGGCTTAATAGCATTTTCAAAATTTGATTTAATAAGTGGATACCACTAAGTTCATATAAGACCAGTTAATAAGTTGAATGTAACTTTTAAAATGAGAGTGGCTTATATGAATGGCTAATGATGTTGCTTGGGCTATCTAATGCATCAAGTGCTTTTATCTGCCTTATAAATCAAGTGCTCAAGCTATTCATTAAAAATTTTATTATTGTCTACTTTGATGACACCTTTATATATAATAAAAGAATAAATAAGCACAAAAATCACCTAAGAGAAGTTATAAATGTTCTTCATAATAATAAGTAATACATAAACTTGAAGAAATGTAAGTTTATGACCAATTGCTCGATCTTCTTAGGATTTATTATAAACATTCAAAGGATACATATTGATGAAGAAAAGTTACAAGTAACTAAAGAATGGCCAACACCAAAGAAAATCAATAATGTTATAAGCTTTCATGGTTTAGCAACATTTTATCAAAAGTTTATTTAAAACTTTAGTGGTGTTATTGCACTTTTAAGGAAAGGAAGGTTTCAAACTAATAATAGTTTCATCTAGATAAAAAAAATGTTAAAGCTTTAGTATTGACATTACCTAAGCTAAGCTTAAGAAGTTATTTGAGGTTGAATGTGATACAAGTGAGGTTGGAATTGGGGGCATTCTTTCACAAGAAGGAAGATCAATTGCTTTCTATAATGAGAAACTTAATGAATCACAAAGAAAATGATTAGCTTATGAGCATGAGTTATATGCAGCAATTGAAACATTACACAATTGGGAGTATTATTTGATTCCTAAAGAATTTGTCATTTATTCAAATCATAAAGCATTGAAATATTCTAAGAGCCAAAAGCACCTCAACAAGATACATGCAAGGTGGGTATCATACTTAAAGTAATTTGTATATGTGATCATGCACAAGTTGGGATCTTTCAACCAAGTTATAGATACTTTAAATGAAAAGTAATTTTAGTTGTTACTCTTAAAGGAGAAGTTTTTAGCTTTAAATGCTTAAATGAATTATACCGAATAAATGAAAACTTCAAGAATACATAGAAGAAATGCTTATTGAAGTAAATACCAAGTCACTGTTATGTACTAGAAGGTTACCTATTTAAAAGAAATAAGCTTTGCATCCCAAGGATTGGCCTTAAAGAAAAAATCATCCATAATTTTTATGGAAAAGACCTTAGTGGACATTTTGGAACAAAAAAGACAATAGTCAATGTAGAAAATCAATACTATTGGCCTCAACTAAAGAAAGATGTAGGGAACCTTAGGCAAAATGTCTTGCTTGTACTTAAAATACTAGACTTTACATACCACTACTTATATCAAATGACATTTAGGAATACTTGCTAATGGATTTTGTCAATATGTTGTAGGTTTTGTTTTTGTGGTAGTACACAGATTTTAAAAAATGACACATTCATTGTATATTATAAGACTTTTGATGCTATGTATATTACAAAACTATTTTTTAAGAGATTGTCAGACTCTAGTTTTCTGTAAACTATCGCATGCAATATAGATTCTAACTATCACATTTTTTAGCTTACATTTTGGAAGCATTTTGATGTAATTTAAACTTTAGTAGCGTAGCTTATCTACAAATTGATGGATAAATTAAGACAATAAATAGAACTTTGGAAGATCTTGTTTACAACATTTATGAAGATAAGTTAAAGCAATGGAATTTTGCACTACAAGCTGAATCTACCTATAATAGTATAAAATATAACTCAACAAAATTCTCTCCTTTTTTCAACATTTAGAGGAAGGTTCTAAAACATTTTTTTAGATTTGGCTTAACTATCCAAAGTTCCTACTTCATAATTGCTAACCACATGGTAGAACAAGTCTAATCTATTCAAAAAGATGTGAGAACAAAGATTGAAGCCTTGAATGCAAAAAACAAAGCAACAACTAATAAGCATAGAAAATACAAGACATTTCAAGAAAGAGATATAATCATGATTTTTTTTTAAAAAAAGGATTTTTGATTGGAAAATACAATAAATTATAACCAAAGAAGCATGTGCCACATAATATTTAGAAAAAAAAAATCAATGATAATGCTTATTTTATTGATTTACCTAGTGATCAGAGAATTTCAAAGACTTTTTAATGTATGATCATTTTTCTTCTAAAAGGTTAACATATCTAAAAATTAACTCAACTTCAAGTTTTTCTCAAGTGAGAGGGACTAATGCAGATGTTAAATTTCTTAAATTTGTGAAGAATATTGATCAAATTAAGCTCAAGAACAAGTCCCAAAATTATTTATTTATTATTATTTTCCTTATTTTCATAAAATCCCATATTGAGTAGAATAGAAATTTTAAGAGATTAGTATAAATATATTCACCTATTACTTATATCGTGTGGGCAATTCCTTTTGAATTGGTATATATATGCACCTCATTAGAGAATCATTCAATATTCAATTCAAAAATTAATAAAATATTTCATTCCTATTTTTTTAAATTCTAGTGCACTAGAAATATGTTTTCCTAGTTCTGCTTTCCATCTTATGTCATCATGTAGCAAGTGTAAAAAAATGCAAGATTTCTCCACTTGCAATATGTTTTTAATTTACTTTGTCATCCATCCATCTTCTTTATTTCTATATCCTTGCGCTATATTAAAAAGGTTTACTTTTGCAATGGTTCCGTAATATTGATAACGGCGATTAAAACTACCACAAGCACATATAGCGGCACAGCTACCAGAATCATGAGAAAACAGGCCGCTACCTAAGGTTTAGCGGTAGTTATAGCAAAGCGCTGCGATCTGCTATTCAGCATATAGCAACAGTTCAGAACCATCACAAATTTCATATCAAATTTTTTTTAAATAATGGTGGTATTTCTTAATCGCCACCATATTGTTATAAAAGATTGTAAGATATCAGCTTTCATTGCTACTAACTCTTTTAAATTTTTTGTTCCTTTACCTCAGAAGCTAGAAACCCCCCCAACTCTCATTTTGACTTTTTTTTCTACTTCAGAAATATAGAAAATGAAAGTTATATACTCAACACCTCCTCTTGCTTTTGTATTATCATAAAACCGGAATCACCCTTTATTTTTTTCTTTTTAACTAAATCAATGGTGATATTCTATTCAAAAGTGAAGACATTCCACCACAATGAGGAACACATATGGGCTCAAATGCAAATAGTGTAGGGCTTAGACAAAGGATATTATAAGGTGGGGTCCAAAAGCAAATTCCTTGTGTACATAAGAACCTCTTGTAGAGAAGAAACAAAGGATGAAAACATATACCACATGCAAATAATATTATTTATTAAAAAAATGCTACTATGTATGATAAACTTAACCCTCTAAAGTAATTGTTAGCTTTAAACGAAAAAGAAGCTAAAAAAAATTCCTAATTACACCCAGAACATTGGAAATTAGTATGTACACATTTAGATGTGAAACGTTACATTAACTTATACAACTAATTCTATTGATAAGTGAAAGGAATGATGTGATTATACAATGTTGAAATTCAAATTTAGATGTTTAGAAATATTGAAGACTAAATTAACATTTTTGTCCCTAAAATTGTTTGGTGCTAACAAAATAATTCCTAAATTATATTGAATGGCCAATTTTATCTTTGAATAATAATCTGTACAAATAATTTCATCTCTCGGTGTAGATCTATATGAATAATTTTATCTTTAAATATCTATACAGAAAGATAAATTTATCTATATAAACTATTATTCAGAGATAAAATTGACCATTCAATATAAGTCGGATACTATTTTGTCAACATTATACCATTTGAGATGAAATTGATAATTTTATCAATATTTAATATTGAGTTTTGCTAGATTAAGAAAATATCCCATAATTTTTTATAGAACAATAAAGCAATTAGTAACATTAACAGTATGATATTAACAAATGTGCTGGATCCAGTAAACATGTGGTCAATAAACCACATTTTTGGCAAGAGTGTAATGAGATACCTAATGTCCCATGTGTCAAAATCCTTAGCACAAGAAAATTTTCAGCCAGCATAGATGAATCACGTGTCAGATCTTAACAAGCAAAAAATTACTAAAGCTTGAAGTTTAGTTTCAATTATTGACGTTCATGCAAGCAAAGCGTCAAGCATATCATAAATTGAATTATATTGCAAGGATGAAGATACACTTTTCACTCGAAAATTAACAGGTAGATACTTTGCCTCCCTGACATGGTTAATCCGAAAGAAGAATGACACCTTTTTTTAGGAATGACTTTCCTTGAACCTGCATTTCATCAAAAGAATAAAGTATGAGAATAATAGTACCTTTATGTAAAAACTAGCAAGAAGGCCTGCACTCTTAGCTACAAGGGTACAAATTTGGTTATGTGGTTAATAGCTTTCCACTTAAGGTGAGCAGCAAATATAGATAGACTTGTGTTCAGTTCTCAGCCAATACAGAAATGCTGAAGCCTCAAACTTTCCAGTCGAAGATGATGAAAAGGGTGCAGATATGGAATAAAACAATATGTATCAAAGACAAACCAAAAAATGAAGTCCTGATGTTTTAATGCATACCATAGCTTTTGTCTGATCCCAAAAGAACTAACTTGTGAAAAAGCATGGTTCATTCCCTTCTGTGACTCAATGTGACGGTACATGAAGCGATAGTCCTTCTAGAGATGCAGCCATATCAATGTAAATCTGGAGAGAAAAAAAATCCAGAATAAATCGAGTACATAATGTAAGGAAAAACATGCAAATGTCAGTGTATATGGATATCCTTAGTCAGTAGATCATCTTGGGTAAAGTTGTAAACCGCTTCAACCTGCAGTATGAAATGGAATGGAAATTTATAAAAAATCAAAAGTCACAACTAAGCAATTTTCAACTCTTAAGGGAAATTTGAAATAATGAAGTTTCAGTCACAAAATTACCTTCAACTTTCCTGGTAGTTTCATGTTGCAAAAGAGTTAAACAAAATTAAATGTTAGAGCAAACAAATTACTCCACAATAAACTAACTGATTTCACATCACAGTATATAAATATGCTATTACAAGGAATGCTATCTTTACAAAATGAGAAAGTGAATGAATACGGATCTTTAACAACATCATTAGCAGCTTCTTTGTTGGTGTAACTTTGTTCGAGAGCAGTCTAGAAAATTGAGCTCTCAGTTCCTTCTTTTGCATGTTTTAAAGCAACTCCAGGCTAAATATGGTCAAATAAAAGACATTAACATTCAATAAAGGTAGTCCTCTGATTATCTTGTTGTCATAACGAGTCAAAAAAAAATCTTAAATCACTGAGTTGCCTTCTTGTTATTTGAGGTAATTAACTTAAGATCACAATTACGAATATATATCTTTTTACTTAATTTGAGGTGTAATGTAGCTCCAACAAAGGTCCACGGCCAGTCATATCAATCAAATACTTAATATAAAGCCTTATCCCGAGAACTAAACAGCTAAATAACAATGCACGAACAAAGTCATCAAGATGTAAACCCCACAACCCTCACCTTGTTCTCTGTAATCTAAAAATCGAACGACTATTTATCCTTTAGTAACAAAGCTGAAACAAATATTTTCGAGCCATTGTAAGTATCAAAACCAGGGCCCACACAAAATAAACCGCGAAAAGAAAGGGGATTAGATTGAATAATAATGCACAGACTAGTATCATTTGAAAAAATTATAGACAAAAGGTTATCACCTTTGAGTGAAACCATACACTTTACTAATTCTTTCATAATTTTCAAATTGTTCTCTCTCTCATTCATTCTGAAATAAACACAGTACAAAATAAGCATCTTCTAAGGGTTGACCTATCAAGTTAAAACAAAACTTGTTATGTTCAATATCGTTTAATCCAATCAAGGATGTTAATTACGATCTTAGATAACACTTATAAGGCAAGCACCAATAAGGTTGTTGTATAACATCAAGCTAAGGTCTATATAGACCGTAAAATGTTTACATGGTTTTGATGGTCAATAAAAATCGTAAGTATGTGCATGAGAAGCTTAGTTGACAGGTCCATACTGAATGACCAAAAGAAATATATATAACATTGTATAGCTTATCAAAAAATTTTCAGAACAAATGGCAGATTAAAGAATAAATGGGATACAGAACAGCGCCACTTAAATGATTTAATTAACCATGCCAGTAATGAACATTATAAGTACAACAAACTATTTCACTTAGACAGCATATTTGATTCTCTACAACAAAATCAGTTGAAGCATGGGCCCTAAATTCCTCAAACTCTTTAGTAAGTAACTAACCAGCCCTAGGGTAGCATGATCCCAGCCTTTGAATGTAAGAACAATCTGGACATTTTGAACTCTATTTGTTGTTTCTGCATTTGAATCTACATTCAATAGTACCTTGTGAATATTTAACACTCAATAAACACAATGCAAATTTATACCAGTTTTGTGAATTTAATTTTGCTTCCCATGGTATTGAATATATATTACATAGGTGAAATCTATTTTCTGGATGGCATGTTTGAAAACCATCTTCTAATAGGCATCTCTAATCTCATATGGATAAATAATAGCAGTTTGGTTGAAGAATTCTAAGCAAGGGGCTACTTTTTGTTATGTATAATTACGGTGAGTTGAAAATTAGCATTATATCAGAACAGCTATGTCAATTTCTTTTTGACACAGAATAATAAGTTTGGAAATGACTTTCGTGTGGTTTATGAGATGACCACATAGGAGATGGAAATGCAGTCAGTATGTATTGCCTCCGAGCTAAAGCTCCTTTCAACCTAACTCTATTTTTCCTTCTCACTTAAGTTCCGTTATTAATTTATCCTATAAGAATTGCAATGTTAGATAAATGTATTCCTAATCATCTTATTCATTTTTAACACAAACCAAAAGATATTTAACTAAACAGAAACTCCTCTTATCTCAAACCTCTTAAATTTTATAAGAAGCTTTCCCGCAGCTCATTATTAGAGATAAATGCATTCAAATAGTTGGTAAAATCCGAATTCATAAGCCTTGTGTACCATAATTGCTCTATCAACAGGGAAAACAGAAGAAAGAAAACAAGTAGATCGTACCTTGCTGAAACGCTCATCGAGCTTCAATCACGGCACCGGTATGATGAGCTGAGGCCATCGAGATTGAAATCGAGCTTGACGTTGATGTTGAAACTGAGATTGTCGTTTTGACTTATGAATTCGGGCTCCAATCTACTTCATCTGGTAAGGCACAGCGATCTTCGGTGATAGTTTTTCTTCAAGTTGAGTCCCTGCCCCGAAGTGCTTCCTTATTTTATTAGATAAACTACCTTGATCTCCTCCAAAGTTAGGTCTAATTACACACAATTTCTCCCAATTTTAGAAAATTCAGTTCACCTCCCATATTTGTGGCACAAAGATGACACCTGATTGCCTTGCTGTTAAAATTCTACTTGAAAAGCAAATTTTCGTTTGTTTAATTGATTCACGTAAGTAAGGGTGATGGACAGAGGGTTGGAAGTACATTTTTGTGCCTAATTTACCCTTATAGTAGAAATGATGGTGTGCTTATAAAGTGGAGATGCAAAATTATGATTTTTTAACTTGTCTTAGGGTATGTTGAAAACTCAATTTCTCCATTAGTAGCTCAAGCTCTCTTCAAAGAGTGAGAGGAGGAAGGAGATGTTGTGACGACTAAAAGGTAAGGGAAATTTATTGTTGATTGGGTTGTTCTTCTTCTATTGGTGGAAAAAAGAATTCTCGAGGTGACTTGTTCCAATGTTAGTGAGAGTTGCGATGGTGGTGGATCCAAGTTAAGGTGCCGAAATAGAAGGTGTTAGTGTGGAAGAAGAGTTGCAATTAAAATTTCAGACACTGAAAAAAAAAACCCAATAGATTATTCTATACTTGTAAGAAAGTCAACTGCATTTTTTTTTAGTAGTGTGTAGCTTCGACCGCTAGTCGGTGCATTAAAAATGTAGTGAAATCTAGTAATGCACATAGTGTAGACACTTTAATTAGTATGATGGAAGAGATTAAGAGGGACATTAAAGGGATGAAGAAGGATTACAACGAAATGAAGGATGGGATTGTGAAATTGGAGACTGCATTTGCTAGATTGAAGCTATTGGGTTTAGGAACATTTTGCATTTGTGTTCTGTTTACGTTGTTTGTTTTTCTTGCAGTTCTTTTGAAGTAAAATTCTTAGGGAATATATGTATTTTTTTTTTCATATAGTATAATTGTAATACATTAATTTTGGTATGAAATACAAGTTCCTATTGTGCATAAACTCAATGCCAATTTTTTTGCCAATAATTGCATTTCTTCTTAATTACAAGGGACAAAAAAATTGAATGGAGTTACAGAAATAATATAGAAAATTCTTAATAATATAAGAAATTTTTAGTTATGAATTGATTTTGTAATTAATCAATGAATTTCTTCTCACATTGATTCTATATATAAATATTAAATTTCCTATAATATTTAATTAACTATTTTTTTATAAATTACTAATTAATGAAGTTAGTCATTAATTGAATAATTGATTTTTTGTATGTGTAAATACTAAATTAAATTTTTTATTAATGAATAATTCCCTCCATGATTAATTTAACATATCCCTAAAAGCCTACATGACGGCAACATAGCACTAATTGAACAACCTGCATATTTTGTGCTCTACTTTTGCAGCACTAATTGGTGTATACCAAACTAGCACAATGCCATTTAAAATTGAAGCTAAACTTGTACAATAGAAAACAACAATAACACCCAATTAACATATCAAAGCATGTGGTGCACATTTCATTCATATATAATGGTTTTGTAATGATAAAAGCATCTATTATGATCCCCATGGATCATAATTTACAAGTTCCTAAAAAAGAATTAACCACACTTTTACAATTTCCAAAAAAGAACACATTCTTTATGTATACATCTAAATAATGTACCAAGGCAAAAGCAAAAAGTCAAAAGCAAAACATATTAGTTTATCATAAGAGTAACATTTTATAAAGTTGCCTATTCATTAGGCTCCCCAATAGGACTTGTTAAAGCAAAGTTAGATGAAAACCCTGCATTTGCCCATGCATGATGAGACTCAATGAACATATGAGCACTTACATGTATAACTGACTCTTGAGTCCCATTTGCACTTGCCTTAATAATAGCTTTCATTCTACCAAAAGTAACCCTTGAACTTCTAACTATAGTACCTCCAGATTCCCCTTTACGAAGCTTTTCCCCTTTGTTACCAACAAATGCATTATTTGCAGCATTCTTTTTGAATCCAAAACCTTGCCTTTCATTAGTGTCCTACACAAAAGAGGGGGCATGTTACTATATATTTATCAATGTTATATCAGCAAGAAAGGATAAACATATTACCTTTTGTCTAGTATTGCCAATAACTGTAGATGTTGCAATGTCATCAACCTACTTATTAGTATGTTTTTGTAGGAGTGTATACATTAAAACATATTTAAGTAGCATATATACAAAAAAAAGGAAGTTAACAACATTACCTTTTTCCTTTTCTTCTTAACAAGCCTTCCTTTGCAAGTCCTTTTATTATGGTTAAATGCCTTACATATGTCACATCTTACAATACTTAAGCATCTTGCTTCTCCAATACCAGCAAGCCTTTTATCATTTCCTCTTTTCTTACTCTTTTTTTGCCTCCTTCTAAACCTACACAACAATAGTGACTTTATGGTCACATATGTTGCTTTCTCAAGACCAATATTTTCATTAGTTATGTTAGGCATAAGATGAATAATCTTAGCATATTTATTTTCATACATCTCTCTAGAATACCATTGCACACAATATCTTTGCATATCAGTTTTCTTATACAACACATAAGCTCATGCATGTTTACATGGCAAGCTAGACAAGTGCCAGAGTTGAAATCACATATCTTGTTCCTTAAGTTAATGACAAATAATGTAAAGCCATCTCTTATGTGAAACTCATCATCACTAGTAGAAGTCACCTTGCACAACTTACCATTTTACATTGTTTTATCTACAATAGACTTAATCTTAGGTTCAATTCTATGTTACCATTTACACCTAACCTCATACCTTTTATGTATCTTCCCTATTGACCTAAATGTCACAAGTTCTAAGAATGAAAGTATTGTTTTGCTCATATCTTTCCCTAACCAATTGTTGAAAGATATAGTTATGTTATTAGTTATATGGTCAAATTTTATTAATAGGTCCACTATGTGCCCAGCCCACATTTCTTTCAATTTAGCCAACAACTAATTAACAACATTTAGATATATTGCTCTTATCCCATCAATAGCTTTTGGAAGAGGAATATATTAGGAACCTTTATTACAGCCCAAAATGTTGGTCTTAAGGCCATATTTGCATATTTCAACTTGAAATTACTTAACAGATGGTTGTAGCAATACATGTGTCTAGCATAAGGTTTTCTACAACCATTGCTTGAGTTAAGCCCTATAACAAAAATAAAATGAAGTTAATGGTCAAATTTTATTAATAAAACAAATGAATGTATGGAAAAGCATGAGATTGCTAAGAAAAATTGCCCTTAACTTTTGTTAATCACTCATTATAAGGAAGCCTAGTTGTGCTTCAAACTTAGGCTCTATGCATAAGGCTACATATAAATGGTATAAAAAGAATCCCCATGTATCTTTTGGTTCTAACTCAACAACAACTATAAGTGGAAACATTCTTTTATTACCATTAAGGGCAACTACTAATAACAAAATTCCTCTAAATGGCCCTTTGAGGTGGCAACCATCAATTCCTACCTATGGCTTATAACTCTCTACAAACCCTTTCTTCATTACATTCATACATAAGAATAAACTCTTGAAAATAGGATCACTATACATTCTTGGGTGTTCGTACTCCAATTTAAGCTAGCTTTCAGAGTTAGTTTCTTTCAAAGCGTCACACCATGTAGGAAGGTAAGAATAAGACTTGATATGTGCACCTTTGTAGTCCTTATTTACCCTTTTTCTAGATTCATATAGTTGCATTTGATGGACTTTTGAGCCATACTTCTCCATCAACTCTTTACTCATGCTCTTGTAACACATGTCAGAATTTGTATGCAGCTTCTTCCTCAATTTCTTAATAATCAAGGTAGAAGTGGCATCTTTGTTTGTAGTCCCCCTATTGCAACTGTGAAACTTTAGTAGATGTCTTTATTTCATAAGTCCGCTCATCAAGTGTTGGTGATGCATGTATCCTCCATGTGCAACCCTTTATAGCATACTTATAAGTAACTCGATACTTCTCATTCTTCACTTTATAGATTTTAAACCTTTCTTGAATGACAAAGTCTTTCAACATAGCATTGAATTCATCAACATTACAAAAAAGTTGGCCTTACTCTCGCCTCACCTTCCGATTAGGTTCATAGACAAATGGCTTTCCTTGAATTCCCTTATCTATATACACTTCTTCTTTATCACTATTTAACTTATTCCTTTACCCTATGACTTTACAAACTTCTTCAAATCACTAAGCCCACTTTCACTACCCCTTCCACCTCATAAATTATCACCTTCACTAACTAAGTTATCAATGTCATCATTACTATCACCTTCCTTAACTCTAGAATACCATTCTCCATCAAAGTCACTCCATTCTCCACTAGACTCGCTTATGACAATCTCCTTATTAAGGCCAACATCCACACCAAAGTTATCGAAATTAAAAGAAATATCATCAATAGTATATTTATTATAAACAAAACTATCTCCTGTAGAGTCATCACTTCTATGCACATGATTATTCATATTTATAACTTCACCTTCTACATTTGCATTGAAATTTTGAATTGCCCTATCATTCTAATTTTCACCATCATTCTTATTTGTATTAACATTAGTATGAGTGACTTGAGTAACTTGTGAAATGGGCACCTTAACAGATAAAGAGTCAATAGTTACAAGATCACATGGAATAAATCACACATAAATGTCAATTTCTATTACTATCTCATTCAACTTAAACATTTCCAATATGTCTTCATCCCTTTTAATGACTCTTCTAACTGCCTCATATGCAAACCCAAACTCCAATTCGATGGTTACTACTATGCCACCATCACTAACAAACATACCTTCTAATATGTCATCCACCAATTTCATGTTTGTGTAGCAATTATGGTTTACATCAAACAAAGTTGCCATTTTCTTACGATGGTGCAAAATCAAGTCGTAGAAACCTAAAAGCACCACAATTTTTGTATTAATTAAAATAAAGTTAGTAATAAAATGCATACAAACAATTTGTAGAAATTAGAAAGCTAATGAATTTCAAAACAACATTACTTATAGTAACAAACATAGAACTAAATTAAACAATGAAGTTTCTTATCATAATTAAAAGAAAGCCAATAAATTTCCAAGCAAATTAAGAATAGAATTAAAACACACATGTAAAGAAATTAAACGTTAAGGCCTCTAAAAATATTATGATCCTGACTAATTTCAAATCAAAATTAATTATAGTCTAAAAATTAAAACATAAACAAATTTGTTGCTCTTGTGCCGGAAAGTGGCACCACCTTTACATATCAAATTGAAATAAGATTTCATAAAATCGTCAAATGCTAATGAAAATTAATATATCCCTCATCCAAATAGAGAAGCGAATTTAAAGCCAAAGCTTTCTGTAACAATGGAGTCAATAGCTGGTTTTTTCTATAAAATTTGATAAAACATGACACAAAAAAATTACATAGCAATCAAAATCACATTTTTTAATTATGATAGGCTAACTATTCATAAAAAATAAACAATTTCAAATGACAAATAGGAATACAGTATTGACACTTACACAAAACTACATACAAACAAAATAAAACATTTGACAATATTAGTGGCATCAAACAAACCCATTATCACTGCATCAATAATATAGTGTAAAATAACCCTAATGTAAACCCCTAATAAATCGAACAAAAACAATGAAATGTGAAAAACCTCAACAGAGTTTAAGCACATATCAGCAAAGTGAATGCAATTGATAACGATGTTATCATGCAAATAACGTAATCAACAAGCAACTTAACGATGAAAACGAAGCTGAAACATAAGAGACCTCACAAACCTATAACCAAAATGGGCAACAAAAACCCTTAATCTACTAGAAAATTGCATAAAAATTTTTCCTTTACCAAAAAAATTGATGCTTTTGCAAAATAAATGATTTTCCTAATAAAAATGCAAAATAAATGAGGTAAAAAAATGCACCAAAAAGACATCTCTAAGCTCCAACACAAATGCAACCTCGAAATGCCTTTGTCTAGGGTAGAAAAGAAGAAATTGCACACCAACTATCTCGTTGAAGGTGTTTGTCTATGGAGAAGTTGCGAAGAATGAAGGGGATGTTTAGTTTTCTTGAACACTTAGTCTTCCTTTTATCAACATAGATGACCATCTATCTCTTACTTTCCATACAAAACGATTCTGTCTTTTGACTTTGCTGACTAACACCATCCCATTTCGTCAATAATAAGAAAGGTCAAGTGAATTTCTTAAAAATGGGAAAAATTGTGTGTAATAAGACTTAATTTTAGGAGAGGTCAAAGTAATTTGTCCTATTTTATTTTATACTTTTATATAAAATTGGTTGTTTGGAGGCGGCTATAAAATAAACCGCTGTCAATACATAGTTGGTTCACTTAGCAACACATATTTTAACAGCTGACAACATCAAATTTAAAGGCGGTTTACATAACTGCCCTTAGTTAATTGCTGCAATTCCTGCGCTTTTTTTTTTTTTGGCTTTGCAGTGTTAAGAGTTTGTGAGAAATTATATTAAGTTCCTATTTTTTCTTTTTTTTTTTAGTAGATGACCTTTATAAATTAAAAAAATGTTATTACAACATCCCAAAATTTTAAATCGTTTTCAACCGAGTCAGTCCGACTAAAACAGCATGAAGTGGTTAAATTCAATTGACTAGGATGGTTGACTTCGGTTGATAGAAAAAGGGCAGCCGGAATCGCTTGATGAACTAAGGTGCACAAAATCGTTCTCATTCCACGAATGCCCACCCCTAAATCCATATCCTCTCAAATTTTATTTTATCAATTTTCTGATAAAAATATAATAATTTATTCTGAACCTCACAATTTCATTTTATTAGATAGTTTCCTTTTTAATATGAAAATTTCAACCTAGCTCCAATAAAAACAAGTTGGTGACATGCTACATAGGCCACGCCTTCATCATGGCGGGTGGGGGGTGGCCTGTATGGTAGGGTTTAACTTCTATGAGGGAGAATGTCCCATGGCCGCAAGACTTATTTTATTACGTATAAAGTAAAATTTAATGTATTAATAAATTATTTTTATTAAAAAAATATAAAATTTAATATAAATTATTAAATTTTATATATTAATTTTATTTAATATATAAAAAACTCATCTAATAATAAACTTGAAATAATACTTGAGTTAAATAATTGCTAATAAATATAGTGGAACCTACTTCCCACGTGGGAGTGTGCTATATGGTCATGGACTTGGAATGGCACTTGAAAACTATTCAGTTGCCCGCATGATTTGACTTGATAATTACCCAGCTCAGTGCAATTCGCAACTTTATATTGATATTGAGCAATAAAGTTGCTCGTTTTTCTAAACCAGCTAAATAAAATTTTTCCTTGCCTAACCTATTCAACTCGTGAGCATTCCAATTACAAATTTTGTTTATTAGATAATTATCAATAGATTCAACTATACTAACATTCCTCTTCCACTTTACATACTTCCATCTACCATAGCTCGTCCTTCACTAACTAGAAAATGGTGAGTTGCATCCACCGCACCCCAACCTTGGCGTCACTCTGCACTGCTGCTTGCATTCAGGGAAACGATCCCACGTTGCTTTTTCACGAGTGCACTCCATTTCCTACCCCCACTTGCATTTTTATTTTGATTTTTAATGAATGTATCTCTTGGTAATGTGAAGCTAAAGGCAGGCTGCTGTAGCATTTTTAACTTCCTTTTGCCTTTTATATAGTTACATTAGTACTAATAATAAAATGTATGTCATATATTTGATTAAATGCTTCAAATAAGATTGTTAGTACTAGAACAATATTATATGATATACTATGCATCTAGCAAGTGTAGCATTCCATAGAAGAGTGAAAGTATAAATTTCAAGGCACTTTGTTGTACTGATTATTGAGTTTCATCAATTAAATTTCAAGTTATTTTGTTATGTAATCTAATTTGAATCTTTCTTTTTTCAGGTTATTCAATACATCATAAGCTTTCTTCTCTTGAAATTTTTTTTCCATATTTTACATTATCACTTCGGGCAACATGATCTTACATTTTTTTTGTCTAATTTCAAACTTCTCTTTCCTACGATGCTTCTAATATGTATTCTCTATGCGTTCAAAATTGCCGATCCAACAATTGGTGGCTACTTGTTTGTAGATTTGGATGTAAATTAACATCCATTTGATCTATTTTGTTATTAACAGGTGATATAATCAAGATTTCCAAAAATACTTGTTGGTTTAATTCTTTCTCTTAATGACTTTCTTTCCTTTATGTTCATTGGAAACGTTTTGGCTATTAGGCTTGGGTTGATTTAGAGCAGGTTTCTTTAGGATTTAAGGATTTCAATTCTAAAGCATATAAAATAAGGAAATTCTAGTGCAGACCTTTTCATTATTCCTTAGTTCTATTGAGTTTAGAGTAAATGGACAAATTTATTTTAGGAAGATTAGATTGATATCAAATTAATCTCAATTTTTATTATGACATCACTTTAGTTCCATTTAATTTGACATCAAATAAATCATATCATTAGGTTGATGCCAAATTAATTTTAAAAAATTATATTAACATTATATTAGTTCTAATTTTTATTTTAACTTTAGTTTAATCTTGTCTATCATAAAACTTGAGTTGTAATTAAATTTACTAAAATTAATTATAAACCAATTAAAAATATAAAATATTGAATTGAGTTGAAAAAATAATTTTTAAGAGAATGTATTATGTTTTTCTATCAAAGAAAATATCAAACCTTAAACAAATAGTAGTGATACTTTCTCGAAAAAATCAATCAATGAGGCAAATAATGAGTGAATTCATTGAAAAACAAAAAAAGACTTCAATTAAAGTGGGTTAAGTTTTAAGTTCTAATAGAGTAATAAATGGACCCAAAAAATTTAGTATTTTGAGCAAGACCCTAGTAATAGCAATAAATAGCATGTACTCAAAAAATAATTGCAAAAAATGTCAAAATAAATTGCAATTCAAACAATCAGATTAAGGTATGGACTAAAATTACCAACTAAACAATAAAAAGTTTCAATTTCATATTTATAAACAATAAACACAAAAGCAAGAATATTTGAAATGAGATTTGAAAAGGTTCCAATCAATTGATATTGAAAGTAAAGTAGTAGCCTCTAGAAATGATCCATACAACATGTGGAGCATCTCATTATTTGAGATGGGGCTTCATACCTTGTAGTAACATAGTTAAAGGCAAACATACATTGATAGTTTTTAACATCTCTACCAGAATTTATCCCTATTTAATTATAGTTAGGATGACACAATCTTTAAGAAATTTACTTTAAGTGAAGTTTTCTTCTACATTAAGTAATAGGAATTAGAGATTTTATTTTAGATGAGGGTTTTTATCAGAGATTTTATTTTAAGATGATAATGGATCAAGAATTTTACTTTAAGTGGGATTTTTTTTATACTTAAATTGATATCAAAACAAAAGTTAAAACTAATTTAATATCAACATAATTTTTCAGGATTAATTTAAAGTTAATCTAATAGTAATATGATAGTTTGACCAACTTGATGTCAAATAAAGTGGAATTCAACTAAATTAATGTCATAATAAAAATAAAGACCAATTTAATGTCTATTTAATCTATAGGAAACGAATTTGTCTATTTACTATTGAGTTTATTATTTTTATATTTTTATGTTCATAAGAGATTTCCATAATTGTTTTATTTTATTTAAGTAATAAATAATTAAAATTTTGCGGCAAAAAAATACTTCTATGGTAATGTGTAAAAAAGATAACCATTGCTCGGTCGTCCTTGCTGTCTCTGTTTCTTAACCAAAAAAGAAAAAAAATCCCTAAGTCTTACTTCTTCCATGTTAATTTTAACAATATTCTTTTTCCTATCAATAAATGTGTAAGGCTCCTATTAATAAATGTGTATGGCAACCTTGATAAAATTAGGGGAGGAGGATTAATTTTTATCATAGTTGCTACTAATAGGTTATATCACAAAATCCTCCTAAATTTTGATTTGATATCTGATTTACATGTATGATCCATTATCAAGATCTTAATTTTCGCTAGTATTTTTGGTGTTTCATTTGCTCTGTGCTATTTTACTCCATATCTCTCTTCCATTTTTGCTTATTTCTGATCTCTCCTAAGATTGATTTCATATTTCGTTTGGTGTACGATTCAGCCATTTTAACAAAATATTTTACATACTAAAAAAAAAAAATGAAATCACTCTCTCCTTTGAGAAGAATGATTTTAAATTGAAAAAGGTGGAGATTTTTCAGAAGCTACGCTCTTTCTATTTACTACTAACATTATCCACAAATTATATAAAAAAAATATATTATCCTCAAATTACGAATACTGATATTTTCCTTTAACGTTGTAAATTATACATGTTCCTTTATCGGTTGGGTGAAACATTTTCTTCTGGCTTCTAGGGTGAAGGAACATAACAAACAAGAAATTAATGTGTCATAGACGCGGGCCTACGCGACTTTTTTTTGATATGATAGTCTGGTCTAGAGTTCACATTTTAGTTGGTTGCGGAGAAATTCTTAGGGAGATAATGAGTGTATAATTTATATCTTTACTATCAATAAAATTTAAGATAAATTTAAGGAAGAATTATTAAGAAATTAATTATTAAATTAAAAAGAATTTATATTTATTTCAATATTTCTAGCCATATAAATCTGTATGCACTTACTAGTTAAAAATCTCCCGTAGGTTCTGGGCCTACCCCAGTCTCCTCAATGATATGTGCCGTAAACGCGGGGGCAATAGCTTTTCATGGAAAAAATTTCACTCCATGCAATTATTGAGATTGATAAACTTGTTCTTTGAGGTGTTAAATCTTTGTTGACGGGTTTCGAGAAAGAAAAAAAAAAGGTTGTTGGTCCAAAGAAAGAAGACCCTTCTTCTTATACAAATATTTCTTTTGTTCTGTGCATTTTTAAATCTTTGTCAACAGGTAACAAAAACAACTTATGGTCCTGGGTCCAAAAAGGAAGACTCTATTCTTGTAAATAAATTTTCAGAGGAATTTCCGTATAAATTGTTCAAATCCTTTGTGAAAAAAAATCAATTTTCAAGTAGTTAAACTTTAAATATTAAATTCTAAAAATTATAATAATTTTAAACTCTTAAACTTTAAATTATAATACGTATGATATTTTCATTTATGTATTTTTGTGGGCACATAAACAATATTTTTACTCGACATGAGGAGAAGTTTTAACTTGCTTTTGAAGTGAGAATTTTTTTCTTATTTCAAAAGAAAAGAAATAGATAAAAATTTAAAAGTGGAAGACTTATGGATTACAAAAAAATGTAGAACTCCTACTTCTTCGATCTGTCTTTCTCTTATTCGAGAATGAATGTTTCTTGTTTTGGAGTACTGAGTGAGTGCCTTTGCCATGACCATGCTGGTACAAGTTGCAATGTTTTGGGAAAGCTGTTACTTTGACTTTGTTGGATATTTTAACCATCCTAAGAAAGACATAATTAACACTCGAAGAATAAATTCCTTAAAATAAAAATGAAGAAAATATACTTTATTCACCATGACTCTATAATCCATTTATTATGTGATTTGGAGTAAAAATAAGCAATTTATGGCTTGTATTTTTAATTAACATATTACTCATTCATACTTATTTTTTGCTTAAATGTAATGCAATCTCATACATATTTTTCACGTGCTCGTTTTACACCACCATTGCACCAAAATGAAGCTTCAAGAATATACTTTATGTCATCTCTTCTTTAATTTCTTCATGATTTTAAACCCTAACACTCCAGTCTCACATTTTGAGTTTTCATTCCGTATTAATTCTAATGGAAACCATATTCACATAATATTCACATGATTTTTTTAAGTTGGGACATAGTATAATTAATTAAGGGTCCAATCATTGTGATTTTCTAGCTATTCGTAGAAAGTTATAACAGCCCACAAATTTGACAAAATAACTTTCACTTATTTAAAATACCTTGTCAGTTTGCTTTCCTGTTTATGTAGAAGAGAAAATTTGGGAATGATAGAATGAAATTAGATCAAATTTGGATTGATAATGCACATGTGATAATTTCAATTAGATTTAGATAAAAAAAATTATCACAAGTAGGCGAAGTGTTAAAATGCAAATTATGAGTTATTCACATTTTAAACTACAAGTAGACATAGCATAAAGTCATGTCATGTGTACGATTAGGTGTATTTTTCTCCAGTAAAATACTCTCGTAAACCCATTAACACTAGTGAGATGAAAATTGTCACATTTAAAATGGACAACAATGCAATTAACTTCTTTCCATGTAAACACGGTGCAGACTTTGAAAGGAAAAACTATGTATCCCAAAAAAAAATTTGTTTATATCTTTCAAAAATCAATAAGCTTTTACCTAAACAGGCCGGATGGATTTTATTATCCTGTCATGATTATAATGATAAAAGTATTTGGAATTAGCACAAAATCTTTGTTCTGTAAGAGGTACAGATCCCACAACCTTTTACATCATTTAACGAAGTGAACAGATTCAGTAATAAAAGCTTACTTCTGATGAATGGTTGGATTTATAAATTTAAAATCTTATTTTGGTTGGAAAAATAATGTCACAAAGAATCAGCCTTTTACCTCATATCTAAATCCCGCCAACCACACCTTTTATTCATTTAATCCGAAGATTTTGTCCATGCCATATCATTTGATGAACACTCGAATTCTTTTCACAAGACTCAGAGAGGAATGACGGTTGAAACATTTATGATACTAAAGTATAAGAATTCATTTATTTGGACTAAATATAAAATATAGTTATAAAATATTAGTATAAATTAAGAAATTTTAATTTATGTGGTATTTCATATTTTTTAAAAATTTTATATTTTTTTATTATATTTAAAGTTTGATTTTTAATTTTATTTTTTATTATTATGATTCTAATTATTATTTTTTAATAATAAGATATATGATGACATATCATTCATTAATAAATATAAATATAAATAATACTTTTCTATTAAAATGTTTTTTATTAAAACAATAAGAGCCAAAGCAAAAAATATATATAAGTAAACATTAAAAGGGGGGAAAAAAAGCACCCCCTTCCTATGGTCGGTGGAGATCATATCCCATGTACAACTGTAACCATTCTGGTAATTCTTTTAGTCAGGGTATCCTAGTTTTTTGGTCTAAACACCATGGTCATTTGAAAAATGGCTATAAAGTTATAGCTCCCCCACACATGGAAATGCAGAATCATAGGGGTGGTACATGAAGTGTAAGCAAGTTAAATTTTAACAATTAAAGCCATTTCAAAGAAGCTGATAAAGTTATAACCCCACGCTATAGAGAGATCCGGCATTGACCCCCGAGTCCCGACTCCCGCGGCAAATGCAGAACGGCGCAGGGTGGTGCATGGATTGTAGCTTCATTTCTCACAATTTAACCGGGACGTCCTAATTACATAAACCAAACACACAAGCTGAACCAACATCTCTTCATCAAACATTTAAAACTAAACAAACGCCTAAGGTCAGTAAGCATGCAGCATGCCGGAGTAGCTATGTCCCTTCTTTTGCCCTTCCTCTTAACGCCTTTCGATTTGATCTGCTTCGAGGTTCTAAACTGGGGCGGACATCACAGATGAAATAATTCTGCCTTTACAAAATAGTGGAAAAATACAAAATATATTGGGTAAAATTGTGAAAGATTATAGTTAAGATTAATCTGCAACGGCTATATTTCGTGTAATATTATAAATGCAGTATGAACCTTGCGTCTGTGTCATATATGTTATTGATCTTTATATCATATGTTTAGTGTTGGAGCTAGCTATTGCAGCTACAATTACTTTCACCAACAACTGTTCATATACGGTTTGGCCCGGAACCTCCTCCACCAGCGATCAAATGCCTCAATTGTCACAACTGGGTTTGAGCTGCCAATCGGACCATTCAAATCCGTGTCTATTCCATCTCCATGGTCGGGTCGGATCTGGGCTCGCACCGAATGCTTCAACGATTCTGGTATATCTGTATGCCTCACCGGAGATTGCGGCTCTGCTCAAGTCGGCTGCAACGGCGCCGGCGCAATACCACCAGCAACATTAGCAGAACTTACGACAGCATCAAAGAGCGGACAAGAATCGTATCATGTTAGCAATGTGAATGGATTTAACCTCCCCATGTCCATAGCTCCAGAAGGTGGATCCGGCGACTGCAAAGCCTCAAGTTGCCCCGAATACATCACCTTCGCTGGCCTGGAAGAGCTGCAATTGAGATGTTCTGACGGAAGCGTCATCGGTTGCAAGCGCAGTTGCTTGGCTTTCAAGGATCCTATGTACTGTTGCACCGGAGATTACAACACAGCAGATAAATGTATTGGGTTTGATCTGGTATGGAATAAACTTAAAATCATGGAATTGACTCGATTATCATATTATAGATTATAAGTTCATACTCCTAAGGATGAATCAATAACCACGATTTGCACTTTCAGATCAATGCTGAGAAAATTCAATACTACTGTTTCCATTATTGCTAGTATTTGCACCATAAATAGAACGACAACTGAGATCACTCTGATTGGAGAATACATCCAGAGATCCTATTCTTTGCCTCAGTGTGAACATTATTGACCTCATCTCTGCTTTGGAAGATTTTATCACAGCCGTGTAACTCGGAAAAACCAGGAGAATTTGGCCTACAATTGCTTTCTCCAACTGAACTAATTTCCTTCCTATACTAAGAAAATGACTTCCTCGGCAACATAATTTGTGATTGAATATGTTGTCGTAAATTCTTCATTTTCCCATTCTTCTCTGCTTCTTCATCCAGCCATTGGCCTAGAGTACGGAAAATCTCTCTTCCAAAATCCTTGTTCGCCGCTGTTTTTTCAACAATGGAGGAAGTTTTTCTTTCCTGTTGAAGTTCCTTTCAGTATAATTTTCCCAGGCATGAATAGAAAATAAGGCAATTCTTTATCCCTACCATTCAAAAAATTATAAAAAAAAAAAATGGTTTTAGCAGGTAGCAACATTGAAACATAGATTTGAGAGTTTTTTCTCATTTTCATCTAACTAGGCATTTTTTTTTTCATTTTACTTTCTCCAATGAGCAGCAAGAAGAAAACATTCTAAAATTTGATTGCTGAAGATTATCCTGGCTAGTATTCTTTCTGCACAAAGTTGATTACTTCTGTACACCAAAAATAATAATACTGATTAATATGATATGCTTACCTTTGTTCTCTTCTCTTGAACATCCTTTTTAGCTTTGGAGACTCCTGGGCCTCATCTGCAGTATGTTTTCCTCTTTCCTGCATTTGAACATGATTTCTTGGATTTGAAGGCAAGAAAAATAAAAAGGATGATTCAAAGTGCTGGACACTAGGCTTCTCATGGCTCGGCCACGAACTACAGCTTGGAGTCCCACAACCCTTCAACGACCTTGCTTTCCTGGTCTTTCTCATTTCATTTTAGAAAAATTAGTGAGAATAGGGGCAAATATGAATGAAAGAAAAATTAGTGAGAACTGGAGCAATTATGAATGACAGAAAATTAAAAGATCTTCACTCAAATTCACATATAAACTCTCTGCTAAGGGCTTCAATTTTATCCTTGCATAAATCTCTGCAAGCTACATAAATGACAGAAAATTAAAAGATCTGAAGTCAAATTCACATATAAACTCTCCGCTAAAGGGATTCAATTTTATCCTTGCATAAATAACTGCAAGCTACATAATACACGTTAACAATTCGGTAATTGTACTACTTATACATTATTTAGATTGTGTAATGTGTATAAATGTGAAAATTTGTGAAGACGAAGGGTAACTGCTAACTGGCTTTAATTCTTAATTCAAAGGGATTGCAAAGTTCTGAGGAATCTTACAAGATGTCCGCCGTATGGCCTTTGAATCTTAATGGCAGTCAAATTTCTGTCTTCTTTAGATAAATAATGAAAAGGACAAGAAGCACCAGCTGTGAGTCGGACAACCTCAGCAGCAGCTGCTGTTGCAATAACCGCATTCAAAGCATGCTTTTTCTGCACTTCCACTGCTTCCTGTCCTGTTTGGTGCTGCAAGTGTTGGACATTGTCTCAGCTTTAACTTCTTTTTTACACTGCATCCCCATTTGCTTGGCTTCTTTGGTTCTTTGAATTTTGTTGATTTTGCCTTTGAAGAAGACGACTATGGAGCAGAAGTAATTAATTCACTGAATTCTATTACGATCTTCCCCTTTCCATGAGTTGTCTTATAGCAAGAAGGGGAAACAGTTTCTTTCGTTCATGTTTTCAAATCATCAATGATATAAGCCACAATATTGATTATAATGGAGTCCAAAAATACAAATTAACATCTATATACAATCTCAATGGTAACGTGAGTAGAATTTTATGTTTTTCTTCTTATTTTATAATAAAGGGGACAAATTATTTAACATATCCGCAATGTCAACTCCAGATATCACTGCACTACTAAAAATGCCAATGAAGATACCATTGCACCACTGAAAGTGCCACCAAATGATTTGTATCTCCGTTATATAAATGGATGCTTGCCTTCTTTGTACCAGGACGCTGGACAAATCGAAGTTCATTCAATCAGACAAAATAATTGGAAATAAAACTCTTTCATTTCAAAATCTTCATACGAGCGATCACGATTTTGAACTCAATAGAATCAGATCATCAAAAGTAGACACTCGACTGTACTCCTTGCAAACCAATTACACCTAATTGAATTGGAAATTATTTTTATAATGTTACATACATACCAGGTCCAGAAGAAGAAACTTAGATGAAGATACATGCAATAAACTCGCAATGTGAGGCCACTGTGAGTGATTAGCGTATTCAACAAATATAAAAATATGTGAGACTAATGAAAGATGTTGAAGTGTGCAACCAATTTTCACCGACTAATGATGTATTTCTGTGAACCAGTGGGAGTAACCTTCAACTTAAGACAACTTCACTATGTACATTGCCATCCTCCATCCTTATCCAAGATCTCAGAGAAAATGGCTGATGAGTGATTTCCAGAAACCTAGCTCCTCTAGGCCAATTTCCGTAGCCACCGTAGCCAGTGTGCCGGGCATAGCACAGCCATAGCTTCTGGTATGGACAGCACCAGTCCAATCCATGGTTGTGTCCAACAAATATTGCCTGCAGTTATGACAAAGAAAACAATTGCTCATTCATCAAACCAAATTCTGAAAATCTCTGGTACAAAATATGATGATCAGCCATCCAATTCTTACCACTTTGGGAAGAATTTCTATGCATATCATAAAAGGATTCAAATTTGATCTACTTAGTAAAGGAGTTTTACATCATCACTCATCCCATGCAGAGTCACATCATTAAGAAAGTATTAGAACTCTTTTTTATTGGTGGTGAAAAATCATTATTACTCTTAATTAATAATGTAGCAGCTCCCTCTTCACTAATATTATTAAAAAAAAAGGGGCAAATTATGCTCACCTCCTCCAAGATTTAGTGTAATTACACTCATACCTCTTATATTTTTAGAAATATACATTGATCTCCCTTTTCCATGTACGCTTAGAAAAGATGTGAGTGTAATTAAGTTAAATCTCAGGGGAAATGCGTGTAATTTGCCTAATTAATTTTACATTGATAGGATATCAAATTTAAGAATGGTTGAAATCTCAATCAACTAAAATTGAATGGAAACAAAAAGCTGTTTCTGCAATTTTATAGTGCAATTACAATATAGAAGTAATATCAATTGTGCATGTACATTTAAATTTGCATTATCCTACTTTGTTACAATCAGCCTACAATATATATATAGGCGGGGAGAGAAAGAGAGAAAGGATTGCTAACTTCCCATCCATATATAGCTGTTAGCAACCTCCACCCTTTATTTAAATGAAAAAAATCATACTATTTATTTAATAGCAATAAAATAATAAGGGACATTTACCTAATTTTAATAAAAAAATATTAATTTAAAAAATTAAAGTCAACTCCACTTATTCTTTCTCATATTCATAATAAATGTATTTATTAAATTAAAAAATTAATGGCAGTGACAAATTGACTATAATAATCATTATTATTACATTGTCATTAAATTAGTAGCATCATTTTTTATTCCAAATAAAAGAGTAGAGGTTGCTAACCTCCAAACAAGTTGGCAATCCCCATATATATATAGTCCTAGAATATACCTTAACAGAAGTTCTTTTCACAAGAATATCCATGATTCCCGTTTCAGCCTTTTGAGAAGCAACTCTTTCCTTGTTGATTGAACCCACACAAGGTTTGTGTATTACAAAGAATGGAGCCACTTTCTTGTATGCTATACTTGGTATATGCCAGAAAATAATCTCAGGCACCCTGGGAGACAGTGCTTTGTTCACGCAATGAAGCAAATCAGGTGGAATTCAAATGCTATATATATGTGTATGTATGTATGTATATACATGTGGTTCTTCCAAGTTAGTTGAGTAAAAAGAGTTTCCAACTGAGATTCAAATAGAGGGAAAAAAAAATAAGAATCTGATATAACATTATGGTTTTTTCTACCTTGAATCAGGGTTAATTTCTTCAGCTTTTCTTTGGAACCATTCAGATTGGCTGCTGGATATTACTTCTGGATAGGAACCACCACCAGAATCAAGGAAGTAAAGAAAAGCCACTGGTGATTGTGGATCATCTGGTGATGAAATTTGGATTACATAATTGGAAATACTTGGCCAAAGATCTCTAGGACCATTTTTGGAAAATGATAATGCATTATTCTTCATCTCATTTTTCATCAGTTCCAATCTTGTTGTCCCTTTAAAGTTGCATTCTTCTTCTTCCTCTTCTTCTTCACCTAAAAAATCCAAGATTATAAAATACCATTTGCTGTATATATGTTCAGCAAATGCAACATGTTAAGGTATGAGGATAAATGGTATGATTTTCATGCATGTCTTAGTACCTCCATATAAATAGAGGATCTGGGTTAATTCTTATGCATTAAACTGTCCATTATTCATTAATATTTCCTGCATTCTTCCCGATTTATCTCTGGCCTCCTTTTGCTTTTTGTTACATACTCCCCTAGATTTCTCAAGAGAACACCCTTTTAATACGACAAATAGGAAAACAAATATCACTACAATTGAACAACATCGATATATTGTATTCATCAGAAGAAAGCCAAAACCATCCTGCTACCAGTCTGTATCCAACCTATCACCAGCTAGAGCTGGTATAGCCATCTCCAGCTAGTGTAATGGCCTCAATGCTTCTGAGCATTCCACATGTACAAGTAAAATCACATCACACATCTACTCAGGTACCAGCTTCAGACATTATTCATCAGCAATTACCATCATTTTACTGGAAAACTTTTCTAGCTCATGTCTAACAACCAAAACCAACACTTGCTCCTTCACTGGTTTTTCCCTGCTTGAATCCTTCCTAGCATCTTTTGGGGCTTAGTTTTCATGTATATAAGAAACAAAAATGTAATAATGACAATAGTTGCAACCTTTTGATCTCATACCAACATATAACATGTTACTTAGTACCTGAATATGAAGAATTGGTTGCAGGGCAGTGAATTTGAGGAATTCCAGGAGCAGAGAACCAGTCCAATGGCCACTCAAATGGAGCATCATCATGGTTTCCAAATACACTAGCCCATGGTATGCCTCGGTTTCTTGCCGGAGAGATTGCCTGATCCCAATACAGGCTTGCATTTGGAATCATGATATTGTTAGCCGTAATGACATCACCCAGATATATTACGAAATCTGTCATACAAATAAAAGTTCATTGGCAATTGGTACTCATGAAATTTTGAAGAACAATAATGCTAACACAACAAAACAGAAAATGAAGAACAGTACTGAGCAGTTGGAACGCTCGGACCTCAGAATGAAGCAACCAATCCTACTGTTGGACTTTCTAATCACCAAGCAAGAATCTAACATTTTGATTATTATTATTATTATTACGAGGTTATAACCAAAAGTTCGTAACGACTTAACTACCTATGACTAAGAGTACCCCTATAGAAAATCCATCCTTGTTCTCTCACTACTCAGAGAGATTATCCTCTGTTAGTCTCACGGACTTTGGCCATCGAAGTGCTCTTCAGAGCTCCTACTGCGATCACTTCCTTTCTGTTTTGCACTACAGTAGATTAAAATTCTTCCCTTTCACAAATTCAGACTTACAATCAAATTTCCTAAATCCACTCACTAAACGACAAATCCAACGAGATAAGGGTCCGCACTTTGGGGGAAAAAAACAGCTTTTACTTCGTAATTCTGAAGGGAACTTGAAAGGAAGGAGACGACGAGGAAAAAAAACGGCCATAACAATAAAGCTCATCACCTGGAGCTTCATCTTCAAGTACTTTGTTCATCACTCTGATGGAGTTTATGTCTTGGAGTGGACCCCAGTCTGTCCACGCGTTCTCTCCGAAATGCAAGTCTGCAAACAGACCGATTTTGAAGGTGGCACCAGCTCGCATCTGAAGCCCTGTTGCGCATAGCCGGATTGTTTGCGACCATGATCCTACAGTGACGATGAACAGAAACAGCGAGAGTAAAATTGTCCAACCCATAGGAGGGAAACAAGTTCCAGCGAAGACAAACGGCTGAAATTGGGTGGACCGGAGTCCGGAGGCTTGAGCCAAGTTTCAAGTTTGGCGATGGGCTTGGCGGAACCAAAATGACAGAAACGTCGGTTTGTCCACGACACTCAAAAAATTCTATGCTCGAGCGGTACGTTCAACGCAGTCCTTCGTGAAAATAAAACATCATAATTATTATTTACAAAAAAAAAATTCATAAGATATGTTTGTAGGCTATTTTTAAAAATAATTTTTTATTTTTTTAAAAAATTCTGCTTGAAAAATTATTTTCAAATTTTTTTGAAAAATTATAATTCTAAATATATAATTTAAAAATTATTTGATAAATAATCTAAGTTCTAATCTAGTACAAAAAATATAATTTTTATTAAAAAGATAACTCATAATAAGAAATTAACACTAATTGATTATAATTAAAATTTAAATCAAACTTAATAATCTTTATATTAACAAAACTTTTATCATTCTCATTGATATTTGTATTACACTTTTTTCCCTAAATAAGACCAATCATTTGTTATCAACTATGAGAGATTTCTATCATTAAAATTTTCTCAAATTAAAGAAACCATCTTTTTATTATTAAGAAGATAACTCATAATAAAAAACTAACACTAATTAATTTTAATTAGAATTTGAATCAAACTTAATGATCTATACATTAACAAAAAAATTATTATTTTCATCAATTTTCATATTACACTTTGTTTCTAAATAAGACTAATCAATTATGAGAGATTTCTATCATTAAAATTTCCTCAAATTAAAGAAACCATATTCCTATTAAACAACTTTCCCTAAATTAAGCATCATAAGTTTTACTAGAGTTTATCCATGATCTTCTCATTTGCAATCATTTCCATCATTGTAAAAACACCAAATCTTAAAAATACTCTCATAAATGAGTATAATATCTTCAAATATTCATCTTTAATTATCATTAACTTCAACTTTTACTCTTGCTTAGGCCAAAATCATTTACCTTCACTTCTCTACTTCATTAACAAACTACATATTCCCCTAATTAAACTTTCCTGTAGAATTAAACTAGCTCCTTTTTTGGCATCACTGTTTATCTTGTTCATCTCATATACAATTGAAATAATTGTTTTTATAGCAGCATTATCCTTATCCATCATCCTTATCTCATAGAAGCGTTTAACGGGCCATCGACCTATCGGAATGGCAAATCGGTCTATGGGCTTTTCATAGACCAAGCTTACCAAAATCAGGCTCGTTAAAATGCAGGCCTAAATAGGCTAAGCTCGTGCAAACCAAGCTTATACAGGCCACAAGCCAAGCTTATTAATAAGGCAAAGTATAGGGATTTTATAGGTTTTTATACGAACTGAACTAATTAAAATAAGTTTGCATAAAATACGGGCCTTAGTAAATCGAGTCTAAATTAGCCCGACTTGTAAGCTATGCGAGCTGACCCATTAAGTACCCCTATTATCTCACACATAGAATTACATTAAGCTCTTACTATCTCAAATTAACTTTATCATACCTAGACATTTTTATGGATTGGACGATTTATACAATCCGACAAGCCTAACCTTAAAAAATTATATGGTTTTGATTCTTTTTTAAGGTAGTATTTGATTTACAGAATTAAATATTCTTAAAAATCTTAATATTCCTAAGAATGTGATTCTTAAGAATTTTTTTATTTTTAGAAATGTAACATTAATATATTTGATTCAATAAGAAATACTCTTAAAAATGTTAGTAGGAATGGATGGTGATGAATAGTAGTTAATGACGATAAGTAGTAATGAACAAAAGTCACCAACATTAGGTGGTAGACAAAAATGATAACCAATTATAAGTACTGATAGTAATAATGGCTAATAATAGTGGGTGCTGTTAGAAAAAATAGATGTGGAGATGGAGTAACTAAAAAATGGTAAAGAGAGATAAAATAAAAAGAAAGCAATAAAGATAGATAAAATAAGAGAAAAACTATTTTGATGCATATATTACACTTTCTTAAAAGCTTTTACACTTTTAAAATACAATAAAATTTAAAATTCTCTAATCTTAAATATTAAAAATTAGGATAATAGAAAGTCCTATTTATAATTATTAAATAAATGTATCCTCTCACTGGATATTTGTTGCAAATAGTTATGTCTTTTCAAAATGACTTTTGACTATATACCTATTGTAAACAATCATGTCTTTCAAAATGACTTCTCATTAAAATAATTTTTATAAATAATTATGTCTTTTCAGAATTTTTTAATTCTAAAACAAAATAAAATTATTTATTCACAATTTAAATTCAACAGTTATCTTTGATTCTTTATGTATACAAAATTACTATGAATATATCTATTAATAAACTCACATAGGAATGTCATTTATATACATTTAGAATAAGCTTTTGTATCTAATGTAAGACTTGAAAAGTTACCAATATTCACAAATTACTACTAGGCAGTGGGCAATTATGTGTGGTGGTAAATGATGATCATCATTAGTGATTGATGATTGATAATAATTATCAGAAATGGGTAGTAATGGATAATGGTGGCCAACAATGAACGGTAATGGATAGGGGTTAATAACAGTATGTAATAGTTGATGATGGCCATCAATGATAAGTAATAATTAATAGTAATCACTAGCGATGGTGGTGGTGGGTGGTTATTATCAATAGAAAATGGCAATGAGCAGTAGTCACTAATTATAAATGGTTAATGGCAGTGGGTGGTGGCAAATAATAATCAATAATAAGAGATGATGATAAATTGAGAATTAATCATGATAAGACTTTAATGAATAATGGATAAAATAATCTATTTATATTAGTAAAATATTTTCATATTATGAAAATGTAAAATAATCACCTTCTCATGTAAAAATTTTAGGAGAATGTTATATTAAGAATATTTCTAGAAATATTTTTCTAAATTTTGAACTAAATATGAGATTTTAACATTCTTTTAACATAATTTTTAACATATTTTCAAGCATGTCAAAAAGATTCTATAAATTAAATATCACACAAAACCCAAGTATTAGTTAGTTGTTTAATATTTACGTCGGGCTTGAATGATTATATGAATCAAATTACTCCAACTCAATTTTATAATTTTATTTTCATAAATACAAATATATATATATATATATATATATATATATATAATATATATAATATATATTATATAGACACATACACACATTAAAAAAAATTACATTTAATTATCTCAAAAATTACTTAATTTAATATAATTAAATATTTTATGTGTTTAAAGTTATATTATTTATTTAAATATATTTTTATATAAAATTTTATTTTTTATCTAAAATAATAATAAAAATAAAATAATTGAACTTTTAAGTTGGACCTTGAACTTTCTATAATATTTTTATCAAGACGAGCTAATTTTTCAAAAATAAATGGATCATGCTTGGACTAATACATTTTATATAATTATGCATAAAAAGTTTGACATAAAATCAAGTAACTCAACTTATGATCTCAGAAAAAAAAAATAAAAAAAACTCGACTTATAAACACCTTTACTCGCATAGGATCTAACCACACTCTAATATCAATCAGTAAAAAAATAATATCTTCATCTTCAAACAACCAAGCATTGACATCTAGTAGTGCAATAAATCACATGTGAACAGTTCCACTAGAACGGGTTTCAAATTTTAGAAGGAAATAATTACAGACGAAAAATGATTCATTATAAGATTACAAAATAGTGGATTGAAAGATTTTCAACTATAATTTTATAATTTTTTAATCACTATTAATAAATTTTTTTCCACACTTTCACGGGAGAATTCACCTATAAATCTTATGTATACTCGCAACAAATTTCTCTAATATCCCCAGCCGATCTACCCAGATATTTACGGCTTAAAAGCAAACTACTCCAGTCCTACTCTCTCAAACAACTTAATTTGATTGGGAAAATGGTTTACGGGAAAAAAAATGAATTAAAATTAGAACTTCGATTAGACTTAAGACAATCATGTCTTAGGAAAATGTGAAACAGCCAATGAATTGGAAAACAGGGGAAAAAACCGAAGCAAGAAGACAAGCAAACATTAAACATCTGGCATCATCACCTGGAGTTTCATCTTCTAGCACTTTATTCATGACTCTGGTTGAATTTATGTCCTGAAGTGGGCCCCAGTCCGTCGAAGCAGCCTCGCCATAATGCAAGTCCGCAAACAGCACGATCTTCAAGGCCGAACCGGCTCGCATCTGAAGCTGCCGCTCCGGCGCCCTGGCCGGTGGTACCAGCTCGTCAGATGATTTAACGGACAAACATATCAGATGAAGGATGACGAAGCGTAAAACCGTCCACTGACATTTAATCGGTTTCATTTATGATTTATTACCATAGAACGGATAACAAGGAAAAGAAATGCGAAAGCTAAAAGACGCCAGCCAGCAAGCATTGAAGTTATAGGGTGGAGGGACGATTAATAATTTTGGAGTTTGTGGAGCGAAATGACCCAAATGTCCTTCATGCATTGGTTTAGTGTCGAAAATAAAAAGGAGACATAATTCATTAATTAAAAAAAAAACATAATTTTGATAGGTCCCTTTTTCTTATAAAACAAAACTCCAAATTTAAATCCACGCACGGCTTTCTCTTGAAACGAAAAAAACAAATAATTTGCATGTGTATATTATTTATTTTTTAGTAATCGCAATCTTCTTAATTCACACATATCAAATAGAATGTTTGAATTTTAGATATAATAAAAAATAAAATTTTTAAAATAAATATCATTATATTATTAAAATATTAATTTAATATTATTATATGATAATAATGTAAAAAAGAGATTGTATAAAATAAAAATGCCTGATTTGTTTGGACTCCCGGAAAATTAACTTATTTAGCAATTATAATATAAAAGCATTTGGTCATGGGTCACATTGGAACAAGGCAGTTAGGCATATTCTATGACGCCAACTGTACACCGATTGCTCAGCACACATACCATACTATTTGGCATAGAATGAAGCGTTAGGCATATTCCTTGCTATCTACGGCATTTCACCCAATAAAATAACAACGGTCACTCTCACTCTGTTCTCACTTTAACCCTCGCTCCCTTTCACAAATAAGCCACGTCTCGAAACACACCTCTGATCTTAGTTTTGGCCTACGGAGTTGACGTTTACTTCCAATTTTATTTTCTCTCACACTCAAGTTCCTCGTTTGCGTGTAAGTTAGAAGTGATTGTGTGGGGAGTTAGACCCTATTTTTCAATTTTCATAAAACAAAGGTAGAATTGATAGTTTGTTCAGTGGTTTACAGAAGAACGGAAACAAACGGTAAGGCAAAGGAAAGAAATGAGGGGGATACATGGTTTAGACTTCATTTATTTTGTTTGAAAATATTTTTATAAAAATATTTCATTATATAAGCTAAAATTATTATATATGATAAAAATTAATGCATAATATTATGATTGTAAAAAAAATTCTTCTTAAAATAAAGGATTATTATTTTTCACTGTATTTTTTATATTTAACAACATTAAACAAATATTATGTTTTATAAACGAAAACTTTTTAATTTAAGTGATATTTAGTGTCTTTGAGAGCAACATCCTTCAATATTAGTTTTTTTAAAGGTTATTGGAGATTTTTTAAACATCTAGGAGGGAGAAGTCCTAACTTAATCAACCACTTTGATCCCCCTCCTTTCCCCTTTCTATCATAAATCCCGCACATACCAAACCCATGATTCGCAAAGATTTTGTCAAAAATATGTATGTAACATAATAAATTAGAAAAAGTATCATTTGTAACACTGTAAAGTTAAAAATAGATTATATAGTTAATTAATTTAATTAGATAAAAATTAATTTATTTTAAAATATTTTTATAATAAAAAATATATTGTTGTATAAGTGATATTAGAGTTTGAATTGTAAATCAAAGGAACGAACATGAGAAAAGGAAAAAAGGGGAAAATATGTAATGGAGCACATAAAAGAAAAAAAAAAATGCATCAATTATAAAGCAATAAGAATTAAAAATAAAATATACATTAAATTAATTTAATTAATTAAAATTTTTTTTATAGTAAAAAGAAACTATGTAATGGTGTTTGAATCATAAATAATATAAGTGAATAACACAAATAATGTAGTACATAAAAGGAATATAAATAGTAATGAAGTTATAAATTTTACCACATTATATTGCATATTTAATTTAAAACGTAGCATATGAAAATTAATAAAATGAAAATATTGATAAAATTTAAATAAATGTAAATTTGGTTTTCAAATATCTTTATAAAAGATAGAATATATAATTAATTAATACAATCAGGATTCAAATAACGGACTAAATAATAAAATGCAGACGCAATATCTCAGATGCAGAAGGGAGTGGATTCGCATCAGCCCGCTTTTGCGTTGTGATTTTGATTCACACTGATTGCGGTTCTTAATGGACGCAATGCAATGGTGTTGCAGGGAGATGCAGAGATAACGAGATGCATTTCAGCACATTTTACATGCAAACTGAGAAATTTTTCTGTAGCTTCCCCAAATCAAAATTTTCAAAGATTAAAAAACAAGTGATAAATTTTTACAGTGAAAACAAATGATTTTAGGGGAGACTCTCAACGACCTTCATCAAACTTAACTATCTGTTTGGAGAGAAGAAATTTAGAAAATTTAAACAAGAAATAGAGCAGAAATCAAACACTTAATTATAGCAACATACTATTCTTCTTCTAAACAAATACAAGCCCATGATCTAGCATCAAAATCAAGCATTTTTTCTACCCATAGATTGTCAAAGGGAGTGCGTGAATAATCTCTATCTTCCTCCCAAAGCTAGTGAATTTTTTGGTGCTCTATAGTCTGTAACTATTTTCCCATTAGAAAATGAGATTAAAATTCCTTCTTTTGCTAAAATAGGGAGAGGGATATAGAAAAGGAGAGAGCTTTAAGTAAGAGTAGCAAACTTGTGAAGCCTATTTTCTATCACTCTGTTTCGCTTCATTCAAAGTTCACAGAAGTGAAATGTCCTAGCATGCTAATGGCTTTTATTTTATCAAGGGAAAATATATAATATATAAACGTTGCCTCTCACCAATATTTATCAGCCATTTGTTAAGCATAAAAAATGAAATGTGTAAGTGAAATGACCGTCACATGCTACTGTCTAGCCAAATTTAGAATTTTGAGTTGATAAAATTGTTTATTGTATTTGTAACTAGTAATACTATATTACTATTTTATCAATAAATTAGATTTATTTGGCTTACAATGTCAATATTTTAATTATTCTATATGTGCAAGTTTTATAAAAATTTACGGCCCCAATAACTGTAATCTGCATTATGATGAACATATCACCTACAATCATGAAGATCGCAACGCAACGGCAATCTTAAACTTAAATTCCTAAATACAATCAATATATATTATTTATATTAAATTTTTAACATACTTAAATTTCTTTTATAATAAAGAAACAATCTGTTTTTGAAACTTTTTTAAAGAACAATATGCTAAATGGAGTCAATTAAAGTAAGAACGTGCCACTCTCCATTTGAGATAGTGATATACTTGCCTTGAGAATGATCTAATATAAAAATGATAATAGCATTGCTATTATAATATTAGAAAGATTTTTAAAAATAAATTTTTTGGTAACTTTTAATGAAAAATTATAAGTAAATAAATAATTATTCAAAAAGCTGGTTGATAAGATTGTCATCTATAAATTGAAGTGACAATTGAAACTACAATTAATTATTATTAAAATTATATAAATTGAAGCCACAATTAAACTATAATCATAAAGTTATATTTTAATATACAAATTAAAATTACAATCGAGTTTCAAAATGAAATATTTACCATTGAAACTATGTAAAAGTGAAAAATAATTTTCAAATATAATCAAATGAAAAATAAATAATCAAATTTTCATAAGATAAATTACTTGATCCACTATTTTTAATTAATTTTATATTTTAAATTGTTTAGTCAAATAACAATAACTTATATTAGCAAAAAGTAAATTATTCAAATAATTTTAGGTGGAAAATATTAAGAGTAAAATTGCAATAATATTTAAAAAACTAATGGTTAACAATAATTATGAATAATTTTATTTTATGTGATTAGGGAGAAAAAATTGAACATGATATTTAATGTATTTAGAAAAGAATATTTATTTAAATAATATTTTTAATTTCAAATTACTTTGAAACATAAACCACAATTAGTGAAGAAGCATATATTTGAGGTAAATAAATATATAAAGTCTCAGATGAGAATATAAATAGATAAAATGCAGTAATTTGGGTAGTGAATTTCAACTTTAGATTAATTTGAATAGATAATTATAGAAATGTCAAATGTCTAGTCAAATATAAAAAATAAATTGTTCAAGTAATTTTAAGGAGCTGTACAAATCAAAGTGAAAACTTATGGATAAAATAAAAAATATTCACGAAATTAAAATCATCAATAATTATTATGATTGAAACCGAAATACCTATAATTGTTGTGATTAAGAAGATAAGAGTAAGATAATTTATATGATTACAGAGAAAAATTTTGAATAAAATATTTAGTGTGGTTAGAAATAAAGGACTAATTTTATTAAAAAAAAAAAGAAATGTGAGGCAACTAAAAATTGCAGAAAATGACGCACAAATAACTCCTTAATATAATGAATGCAAAGGGATGAGAGTAAGAAAGAGATGAGGCAATGAACATGACACTGACAACATAAAAGATTATTAGGAAGGTAACATATAGAAGGAAATAAAATCTTATTTTAATAATGAAATAGTTGATATGTAAATAATAAGAATGATCTGTAAACAAATGTAATAAGATAGAGTAAATAAATAATTTGTGAGTTGTAAAATAATATATAAAAATTAAAAAAACAAAATTTGAAGTCACAATATTTAAAAAAAATGGAGAGAAGTGGATGTAGATAGCTTGTAGCTTGACGTGGATCTAAAGTTGGCTGTATGTACGAAAAGAGCATGTGACATAATAGCCTTGATTTAATACTAGTATTGATGATAATTTTCCTTTCCCTTTCTCGATTTCTCCTTATTTAAATGTTTAGAATACCTTCTAAAAATCTTCACATTCAATGAACACAAAAATATTACTGTTGGGAAATGTTAGAGGGTTTCTCTTCCCTTTATTTACTAAAGCTCACAAACAGGAAAAATATTATATATTAGGGTTCCTTTTTCTCTTTATCACCACAAAGTTCATTTTATTTTGTAGGTACCTCTGTTTATATAAGTTAAGGGCTTTATTTCCCATATATTTCTTGCATATAATTGACAAAATAATTATGGTGTCATGGTAGTAGATAAAAGCAACTCCTTTCCTAATGCTATGTTTGAAAGTCTAAAAGAGGAAGATAAGGGAAGATGACAAGAGAAAATGGAAGAAATGAAAAGAACAAAAATATATAGTTAAGGATGGATTTTCTTTCCACATGTTATTATGTATAAAAAAATCTACAAGTTGCACAAAATAACAAGGAAGGTTTTAGAGAATCAATCATAAACCTCTAATATTTTCTCCTTCTAAATTATAATTTACAAGGAAAAAGAAAAAAGGTGATGACATAGTTT